>JAXCLQ010000004.1:161973-186388 GCA_035584115.1 Cedrela odorata
TGGTGTTGGTGTTTTCCTGGTTGTGCTGGAGATGATGGTGGCTGGAAGGTGGTGAAACCGTTGTGATGTTGGTGGTGGAGCTGATGGTTTGGTGATTTAGGAAATAATGGCTTTGCATGCTGCATATCATGGCAACATTGTGGCACTGGCCTTACAGACTGCTTATTTTCTTTTTATTTTGGAATCAAATGTTTTATTAGAGAGAGAGAGAGAGATGGGTGCAAGCACTTATACGAATTATGTTCTCAGTGAATCTTATTTATTGCTTTCTAACATACAATATTCATTCAAAAAAGAAAAACAGAGCAGAAAATGGCAGAGTATTGTGACAAAAATTGTATGTTTTTAGATGTGCTTTTGCACGCACACTCTATGTGTGTGTATGTAGTTTTTTTTTTCTGATTCTTTAACAAGTTGAAATGAAAAGAATGGAAAGAAGAGTTGCTGTAACTGGCTCATAGTGTTAGATTCTGTGAGATTATCAGAAAAGATCCAAAAGTTTTTTAATGTCTTTCCGTGCTTACTAAATCAAAGTGAAAAAAAAAAGGAATGCTTTCTGGTAAAAGTTAATGACATCCACATGCTTTAAAGATTGCTTTCTGTCTTCCCCTCTTATTGATGATGTTTTCTGGTAAAATAATTATTTATTCTGAACAAATATTTTGGGTCTATTAAGAAATATACTCCACTACATTGATCCTAGTGTGATCCTAGTGTCATGTGTGATTATTACTTCTTGTTTTCTTTTTTCTGGAAACTTTGGACACTTCTTTTATTGGTTTTGTTGCTATTTGAGCTTTCTTTCTCTTTAACTTCCATTTTTCAATCTTTCTGTAGTTATAAAGGACCTAAAATATGCCGACTCCCATGAATGGGTTAAGGTTGATGGTAATTCTGCGACCATTGGTATAACTGACCATGCACAAGATCATTTAGGCGATGTTGTGTATGTTGAATTACCAGATATAGGGGTTACAGTAAAGCAAGGTGCCAGTTTTGGTGCAGTTGAAAGTGTCAAGGCTACTAGTGATATTAATTCTCCTGTTTCTGGAAAAGTTGTTGAAGTTAATGAAGAGCTCAACAGCTCCCCTGCTTTGGTGAGTTTGTACTTATTCAATGCCATATCAGTTCTTTTGAAATTTATTTGGAAATCATTTGGATTTATTTAATGGGATTTGATTGGTTTGAGTATATATGCCTTTGTGCAGTCTTTTTGTGCTTGATGCATGCATTTGGTTTCAGTTGACTTGTCATTGCCGATTGAATTTAGAGATTTAGTGTTTGAAGATAGCATCTTTTTTCGTCTTGGTTTAACTGAACTGGATGTGCTTATTTAAACCTTTCCGCTTCTGTATTTAATAAATTTCACCTCCTTCATTTATAATTTCCCCTTAATTTGTTAGCACTATTTAAAACTGAATTCTAACTACAATGTGTCCTTATTGTTTTCTCTTCATTTGGGAATTATCTCCTCACTGTTCATCTCCCTCTTTCTCCGCCAACCATGGGACTTTCCCTGCCCAATTTATACTTTTTGTTCCATTCATTTATATGTCTCTAAAGGACAAAGCAATCTTTCTATTTATATCATCGCTGAACATTTGGATGATGTAGCTGAAAAGCACCTTTGGACCAAGGTTTAGTACCTTCTTAGAAATCCAATTTGTGTAGTGAAAGAAATTGCAAAAAAAGCAGTTAGCATGCCTGGAAACATTTGAAAAGCAAACATTATAAATCATGACAATACTAAGAACATAGAAAACAGGACGCTACCAGTTTGTATCTGATCAATTGTTAAATTATGCGTCTTTCAATTATAGCTATTAAATAGCAATACTTATAAAATTATTGAATAAGTAATATGCTTGTAACATAATTTGAACTGTGAATGGCAGTTCATAATTTGATGTCAAAAATTTAGCATAATGTTATTAGAGCCTAGATATACAGATTCAGATTTCACTTTTGTCTGTGCTTGATTGTTGTTTGTTTCCCTTCTCTTGGAGCTTGTTCCGATGGCCAAAGTGCTATATATAATACCACCTAACAGTTTTATGAAATATTTTTCATGCAAAGATTCCTTAGCCTCCCCTGTTTCCCTTCTTCAGATAATTATGAAGTTTTCCCTTGTTTGTTTGCTTTTTGGTAAATTTTGTTTCATTTGATGAATTAGGTCAACTCAAGTCCATACGGCAATGGTTGGATTATAAAGGTGGAGATTGATGATGCGGTTGAAGTGAAATCGTTGATGGATGCAGATCAGTACTCCAAGTTCTGCGAAGAAGAAGATTCAAAGCACTAAACGGCCATGCAGGAATCCTCACTGCTATTCTGGAATGACTTTTGTCGTGCATAGAGGAGTAATGCTCTATTGCAGAGATGCCTAAAGTGCACATTTCTTTCTGGATGTTTTTATCCAACTATGTATTTCCATGCTGTTTTACTTTTTTTGGGGCATGAATTTGGTGGAATATTTTTATCTAGAATGAGAATACTCAACCGAGGTTTGCAAGTGATTGGATTATTTGGTGGATTTGAAGTTTATAATGGTTTTGATAATTACCGGAATTGTTGTGGAAATCAGATGCTACAGAAACTTGGAAAGTGGTACTATTAGTGGTCAGAATTATAAAGATAATAGTAACTGGGTATGTCTGTTTGTGAGAGGATTGAACTCAACACACTCGATCACTCGTGCAAAATTAAGGCAAAATAACAATATATATATATATATATATTGGTGGCCTTTAGTTATAAAAAAAAAAAAAAAAAGATATGTTTCGTTGGTTTGAACACAAACACAACATAAAATTGAAGGTTAAAATTATATTTAAACATGTTGGACTCATGGTTCAATCACTTTGTTGCAAATCATTTTATTGCAAGTCTACTAAGGGAATGCTTGAAATTTACTGAATTTAATTTTAAAAGACGACTAAGCATTTGTTTGAAATTGTAAAAAGAAAAAAGAGTTGAAGTTCGTGAGTTCTTAAAATGTTTAGTGTTATTGATAAAATATTTTATTTAATTTAATTACTATATAATTATGCACTAATTGAAAAATTATAGTAGTGTTGGTTAAATTAAATTAAAATAAATAATCAAATGCATAAATAAATACTAATATTTTTTTTAATTCAATTAATAATGTTAAAAGGACTTAACATTTTTTTTTTTTTTATGCTTAAAAGTTAATAATTATTATTCGCTCTTTCATTTATACTTACATTTAATAGTTTTATTTCATCACAGTTAAAAAAAATCAAAATCAGAGTCCATATCAAACATACCTAAAACCCATAAAAAAATTCATCTAACTAAAAGCACCTGATGGATGAGCTACATTGTTTGATCGAATAACAAAAACTCACCTCTCTTTTCTTTTTTTCTCTAATGGGAAACGGTTTAAATTTCTTTAAGTGTATTAATATTTCACAAGTGGCGGCCGAACTCTACGGCCGGTGGCAGATGCGCGATGGCCAAGAAGAGAAAATTCTAATTGAGAAAAATTCAAAGGGTATCAATTTTTGTTGCTCAAGTATTTTGAAGGGAATACAAAAAAGGGTACATTAAGTGGTAATCTTTTCAAAGCTCATAAATCTCCCAGTATGAATGCGGATATGCATGGCTAGCAAGCTAAGCTACCCTTTGAATTTTTCTCTATAAGAATTTTCTCTTCTTGACCATCGCGCATCTGCCACCGGCCGTAGAGTTCGGCCGCCACTAGTGAAATATCCTTACGGTTCAAGTAATTAATTCTTAAATGGATCAGACAATTTGACTTTTTACAGAGCTACTTGTAATTGCCATGACCTGCATTTGTAAATATATAACTACACAGCACACGCCATAGCCAAAAGAGTATTAAGTATTTTGTTCTTAGAGAATCAACAATGGCAAGATTGATTACAAATTTCAGCTTTTTATGTCTGGTTTTGGCCATAACTCAAGCTCAAACCCCTCCGGTGCTCGACACTGCCGGGAAAGCTCTGCAACGCGGCCTGGAATACTACATACTGCCGGAAAACAATTCAACCGGCGGGGCTATTACCCTGGTTGACCGCAACAATTCCTGCCCGTTGTACGTTGGCCAACAGGAAGAAGCTTCAGGATCATCATCAGAAAACTTATTTCCTGTCACATTTTCGCCATTCTTTGACCAAGAAAACATTGTGAGGGAGTCTAATGATTTCACAGTTGCATTCTCAGCATTTACGACTTGTATTCAGTCAACTGCTTGGAGAGTTGGTGAATCTGATCCTGAAACTGGGAGGAGATTCATTCTGACGGGAGGAGAACCTGGATTCTTCAGAATTGACAGAAATGGAAGCAGCTATAATCTGGGATGGTGTCCTTCCATGGCTTGTCCGAATTGCAGGCCGAGGTGTGGATTTGCAGGCATTTTGATTGAAGATGGAAAGAGATTGTTGGCCCTGGATGGTCCTGCAATTCCTGTTGTGTTCAAGAGGGCCTAAAATTTATCAACTCATTTGTGTAATAGTAAATAAATGATGAAGGATGAGTTATGGAGAAAGTATATAAAATAGTTGTGACAATTGCTATTATCCGTTAATAAAGTCTTATGTAGGACGGTGATTGCTTTATAAGGTTATGTTATATGTGCTATTTTTTTTTTAATTGTGTTATAATCACTTTTGACACTGATCAAATTAATGGTTCATTTGGAGTGTTAAATAAAGAAGCCCTGAAATATATAAACACTTGTACATTTTAACACTTTCTAAAAAAATATATTAAAATGTTTATATATTTTAATATTTTGTAATTTTTTATTATTAAAATACTTACTGATGATATCTATGAAACACTTTAAGTACTATTTTAATTAGTATGTAAATATAAACTAATTTAAAAATTACTTTTTGTGCTAATTAAATTTAATAAATATTTGTATAAAATTAATAATCAAATATATAAATAAGTATTTATATTCTTAGTTTAATACTTTTGTAATGTTAATTAGTACAAGTAAACGGACACAAAATATACGTGTAAAATTTTATATATTTTGAGGTCCACCAATTGGGCTACTTTGTTTCCCAAGTAAGTGAATAAAAATTGTTACCATCTTCTCCTATCCCCTGGTATTTTTCCACTGTAAATCGTAGTGGTTCTCCCCTAACTTTAATTTTTATTAGATAGACCTATCAAAATTTTTGATATACCCCTAATTTAGATGTGAATTTTTTTTTAATTGAATTCCGGATAAACTTATGGTTGACATATTATGTTCAATCCACCTAAAACTTGTTATGTTCAATTCACCTAAAACTTTCTCTAATCTAATATAATTAATAAACTTAATTAATGAAATACATATTTTTCTTTTTTGCTTTTATAAAGTAGGTGTAGTTTTCTCTAATTAATTTGAGAGTAAAATCATTAGGGATCTCTCTTTAACTCTTAGTATTTTCAAACTATAATTCGTTATGATACTCCTCTAATTCTTGAATTTTATTGAATAGATGGATGGACCTATCAAAACTTTTGATAAACTCCTAATTTAGATGTTAATTATTAATTTTTTTTAATACCGAATATACGTATCTATGTTGACTTGTTATGTCTATTCTACCTAAAACTTTCACTTATCTGATATAATAGGTAATGTAACGAAGTGTAAATTTTTCTTTATTGCTTGTAAAAAGTTTAGAATATTTATGTTATATCACATTATTTATATATTTAGTTAATAATTTTTTTTTTGTTTATGCCAATTGAATAGATTTTTATGATGTATAAAGGTAATATTATTGTTAAGTATTAATATTATTATTTTTATTATAGTTTTTATATTATTATTATATTATAAATAATTGCATTTAATTGTTTTTATATTATTATTATTTTATATACAATTTTTTTTTTATCATTTACACTTTGCAATGAATCCATTTTTAAATATTAAATATGCATTTTATAATGCCCCTAATAGTGAAATTGGTTTTTGATTTTGGATTTGCAAAGGAAAGAAATTTTTATTTTTTATGTTGCTTGAAATTGGAAAGTGAAAATCAAGGGGCGAAAGTGAGTATTTCAGTTTCTGAAATTGGTATATTGTAATGCAGGTGTAGCAAGCTTGATAAATTGGAAAGAATGGTATAGTAAATGGCAATTGATCCATAAACTTTCATTTTTTTTTTTTTAAATCAGTCGGTGCTGCTAGTATAAATAAAATCAAAATTGATTTCATTCAGTTTAGAGTTTGCAATTGAAAATTGAGAGGGTAGAGCCCAGAGTTTTGACACCAGAAATTAATTTGAAGTCCAAGAGTGTTTGAGTTATTTTGCAAATTTAATTCTATTGGTTTTAGAATTTGATTTTAGATATTAGATGTGTTAATTGTTATAGCATTTTTTTTGAATTAAAAATTTAATTTACTGATTTGATTTTAAGAAATTGATTAATGCTTAATATTAGTTTAGTTTTTGTTAGAGTTTGAGTTAATTTTTATTATTGTTATTTTGATATTAAGAAATAATCCCAAAAAAATAGATAAATTGACAAAAGTTTAATTATTGTCGGTTGTGCGTTGAAGTTGGTGTTTATATGTAATTGGGATGAATTTAATTTTTAAAAAAGTAGTGTTTATTTTATTTAAAACTTATACACATGTATATATGTTGATCCAATTAGTTGTTTATTGAACCAAATTTAAATATGTTTTACACGAGAGTTTTATGTGCATAAAGTCAGTAATAGAATTTTAATAGTGTGTGTCATATTTCAGCTAGAAGTATTTAAAATACTTATTTGAAATTAATTTTTTATAATTTTAATAAAAAATTTGAAATGTCATTGTTTTGATTAATTACACAAATTATTGAATGCGGAATTGTTATGTTATGATTGGTTAATCACCGTTGACTTTGGATTTGATTTTTGTCTCACAATAAAAGTCTGTAAAAATGAAATCAAAACAATAGTCTTTATGAATAAGGATGGCAGCGAATTGGGTTTGGGATTGATATCTCCAAACCTGCATCTGCATCTACAAAAAAAAAAAAAAAATTTCAATATTATACCCATATCAAACAAGTAGTAAATTTGATATTTTATTACCAAACTCGCTTAAACGGGTATTTAATATTTACTAAACCCGCGCAGATATCAACGAATTTTTAATGAGTTTTTAATAGGATTTTCGACATTAATTCAAAATAAAATATATCGCTCATATAAAATATAAAATACATACAATAAAAAATAAAATTGATAACAATAATTTCATAAATAAATATATAATTATTTTACAAATTCATACATAAAATATCATAAATTCAAAATAAAAGTTTACAAATTCATAAATGCAAAATGATAGCTACCAAGTTCACATCTTCATTTTACTCAATTGCAGCTAACACTCACCCAACATGATTTCTACAATAATAAATAATAATATATAAGTTAATAAAGAACAAATATTTAGAAATAACAAAAATAATAAATTTGCCTCATTATCGATAATATCCTCATCGTCCAAGTACTTGCAGCTTTTAGTTGTTTTTTAAGAACTTGAAGCTAATCATTAAAAAAAAATTAATTAATAAAATTAATTAATAAAAAGTAATAATACTATAAAGAAATAAAAAATTATTTTATAGAAATACAAATAAATTTTCTTACAATTAAAGTTTGCCCATAACCAATTTTGAGCATATATTAAAGCCTCTAGAGTTTTTGGATGAAGTCGACTACGATGTGAAGACACAAATCTACCATTAGTACCGAAAATCGACTCAGATGCAACTGTAGAAACATGAATGGCTAAAAATGTCTTTAGCAATTGCTTGTAGTATAAAATATTTTGATCCATTCGCTTTCCACCAATTCAATATATCAAATTTTCTATTCTTTGCTTTCCACTAACTCAATATATCAAATTTTCTGTTCTTAGAATAATAGGTTTATTCAAATAATAGTCAAATTCAGATTTAGTGTGACTAGTACTAGAGCTTGAGTCGACAAACATATCAAAACGTGCTTCAATTTTGGTGGAAAATGCATCTGCTTTGGATGATGAAGCAACTGATGATTTTATTTAATGATTTTCTTCACTTTGCTTATATTGAAATTGATAATGTTTCACCAAATCATAACAAAAGTTTTGAATTTTTTTAATCTCAATCCCACAATTGTCTCTATATAACAAAGAAAAGTAATACTTTATCAATTTCATCTTATATCTTGGATCCAAAATAGCTGCCATAGTCATTAATCCATGAACTACACTTCAATACTTATCAAACTTCACAATTATCTTTTCAGCCATTGATTTTATTTCTTCACAGCTAGAATTTATCCACTCATAAATTGACAATTTAATCTCACAAATGTTTGAAAAAAAAAAGATTGCCTATAAAATATTTAATCTTAAAAAACAATATAGTTACCTCATAAAATGATTCAAGCTTATTATATATTTCTTTTGCAAGCCTTCAATCATCTTTACTAAGCAAAGATTTATATTGTTGATCTCATTTCAAACGAGAAAAAATATATTTATAAATCAAAGCCATGTAAAGTATTAAGTACGTGGAGTTCCATCAAGTCTTAACATTAACAACTAACTTCTTAATGCATAAAATATCCAATTTACTAGCACTAGCAACAAATATTTTCTTTCTTTAGGGATAGCGGTCCAATATAGCACACTACTATTAATTTTTTCAATACTCTCATTTATCACATTCATTCCCTCCTTTACAATTAAATTTAATATGTGAGTAGCACAATGCATATAAAATAACTTCCCATTTAATAAAATGTACTACCATAAAACATTTTTAAAATGTACTTAATCATAGCATCACTTATACTTCAATTATCAACCGTCAAAGTAACAAGCTTACTGTTAATATTCCATTCCAATAAGCAATTTGCCAAAGTTTTAGCGAGTACCTTAGCAGTATGTGGATACGATACGTATAATATAAACTCTATTATTCGAATATAGGGGTAAAATGATCATTTAAGGATATTCAGTATTACACATGCATGATTCAAGATTTATTTGACACATTAGCAAGGCTTAGAAGAACTTAAGTTGACATAATGAAATAATTAACATGGATCTAGTTGTATTTTTTGAAAACTGAAAAAGGGACCAAATTGTAAAATTTCAAGGACTAAATCGTAAGATTTTTAAATAGTAAAAAATTGAGTTACTATAGCATGCTGTAGCACTGGTCGACTGAATTTGAAAAATAGTCGACCAGCAGTAGCTACGTCGGGGGGTATTGTAGCAATTCGGTCGACCAACATTTTAGACGAAACTGTAGCTTTGTAGTAACTGTTCATGGCACTGTTTATTGCAAAAATCTAATATTTTCAAGATTTTTCAAGGATTTTGAGGGCATTTTGATATTTTCACCATTTTTCTATATATACACCCTACCCCCCAACAGTTCTTTAAGCTTTTCTCACTTTAAAAATACAAAAAAAATTTTCCTCTCTCACTACAAACCCCTTTCCTTCCCTTCCTTCTCCATTTCTCTTGATTTTTCAATTTTCTTCTGATTATCTTGCAAATTTCCCTCGCTAAATGACTCACCGACCTGTCCTTTTCACATCGGTACCACATTTGAGCTAGAAAATGTGAGAATCAGCAAAGAAGAAAAAATAAGTTTCGACTCAAATTTAGACTTTTGCTTTTGAACGACTAATTAAGGTTTCTAAGAGTTTTAATGGAGTATCAGTAAGTCTATTAACCCATTTTAGGCTCAATTTTAACATTTTGCAACTTTTGATAATTGGGGTTTACTGTTCATGAGAAAATTTACTCTGATTTTCGTATAGGAAATATAGTTTTGGGTTGTTTTGCGCTAATTGAAAGTATATAATGTTGTATATATGCATTGAATATTATTTGGAATAAGTATGTCCGTTTAGACGAAAATGAGAATTTGAGAATTTTAATGATTTCATATATGAAGTGTTAAATGGTATTAAGTAGTGTTAATTGAACTATTGTGATGAAAATGTATATGAAATTGGAATAATTACGACCATAAGATTCTATTGTTGAAAATTAGATAAATGGCCTCATTAGTTAAGCTTTATAATGTAAAATGTGTTAAACCAATGAATTGTGGACATATTAGTCAAAAACATCGCATTTTGTACATGATATAATTATTCAGAATATTGAATTCATGAAACTACAAATGTGTGATATTAGGTGTTGAATACCCGGGAGAGGGACATATTGAGCGCGAGGATTAGTATTAGGAGTGAATACTCTCCCTGTTGCAGTGAGTGGACATTTTACTTGTTTTATACTTTTAAATTGTTTTATGAAACTTCTTGTTTTACGAAATAAGAAATATATTCATTCTTGTTGTTTTTATGATAAATGTAAATGACTTGTGAATTGGATAAATATGTGTTTGGCCATGAGGCCATGTTTGATATTGGAAATGAAATTGTTGATGATAATGTGTTATAAATGATTTGTATATAGATATTTATGTGATTGTATTAGCGATATGGCCGGAAGGGCCAAGATTGTATATGACTGTAGCTATAGGGTAGTAGTATAGGGACAGACCTATGAAGAGGCTGCCTAGGTGAGTGTGCCGCAGGTGGGGCAGTTATATGGGTGGATGATGATATAAAGTTGCCTACTTGCGAGACTGTCGAGGCTAGTCATGAGTATCACCATATGACTACTTGAGGCCAACGTTAGTGGTGGACTGTTTTTGTAAAATTATCCTGCATTTTTATATTGAAAGGAATTGTTTTTATTAAATGAGCATTATTTTCAGTGTATAAAGCCCATTGATGGTCTCGGGGTTACTACGACCAAGGTAACCACTGGGAAATAGAGCCAGCTGTTGGTTTTGAATAATAGGCCATGATTTACTTAAATAAAATTATTTTAAATGCATTTATAAATGTTTTTCTTAAAAATATATATTTTTATCCACTCACGAAATATACCCATATACTCACCCCCTTACCTTCCAGTTTCAGAAAATCAAGCGTAGCAAAGAACGATAATTAGTGATGGTGATCAATTAAGGGCATAAGTCCCTCAGGTACCATTCTCCTCCTTAACTCACAGATTATTTATATTAGTCCATTAGGTATATTTTGAGAAACTGTTGTATGTATGTAGTTATGAGTTTGAAATAATGTATTTTTTTGAGTTCCCTATAATATTTGTAAATTAAATAACTATTATTTGTGAGATGATTTGAAAGTGCTTGGGAGAAACAAGTTTATTTAAATGATTTATACAGGGGACATGTACCTAAGCAGCCTTACAGGCCTGAGGGACATGTTCAGGGGTTAATTATATATCTCGAAGGTTTATGATAATTGTCACGTGTGGACCCCACGGGCGAAAGCGTGATATATAAAAATCTACGTATAAAAATAAATAAAAATGGCATTTAAATATTAAATATATAAAAAATTTTAAAAAATCTCATTTGTATTGAAATTATCTCATAATACGACTTTGTATCATCCAATTGTCATCTATGAAATGTGTCGTTATAGTCATAAATCCTTTTTATTGGTTACTGAAAGTCCACATATCGATGGTAATGGCAATTATACTTTTATTTGCTTCCAACAAGCTCATTGTTTTAGCCTTCTCATAATTAAAAATTTTGAAAATGTCATTCTTCAATGTGTTACGAGAGATGGGCTTAAACATCGGTTGGAGAGTACTAGTTAACTTTCTAAATCTATGGTGTTCAACTATACGCAATGGATACTCATGCATGATAACCATATTTGCAAGTTCTCTCATTGAATTTTCTTGATTGAAAGAAAATGTAGTAACTTTGGTCTTCCTATGCACTTGCGTAGTATGTAACTCTTTAATAACTCATCAATAGTTCGTTGCCTTTGCATTGGACATACTTTCATATGACTATGCAAATGGATAGTTCCATTTTTTTTCTTTGCACTTAATTTCTTTTTGCATTACTTACAAACAACCTCCCAATTTCTATTGATTCTATGTCTTTCGAAGTGCTCTCACACATTTGATCTCAACTTTTTACCAGTATTTTCACTAATAATTTCTTCACAAGTGAGTGGAGTTTGATTTGAATATATTTCACATTCTTCCATAGAAGAATCATCAAATTGTGATAAGTTAATTTCCATCTTTCAATTGAAATAAAATAGATTACCAACCTATTTTAGAAAGGCTACAACAAATAAATTTGTACATGGTGAAATATTTTATGAGATTTAAATGAACAAATAAACATTCAACACTAATCAATTTTATAGCAATAATTTTAGATCATGCACCTCTCAAATTGTTGAAAGGCAAATTACCCTTGAAGTTCCAGGAAAATAAATAATTTTTTAATTTAGTGACAAGAAGTTAATAAGCTTTTCTTTAAAAAATCATTATTAGCCATTCTAGAAAATAAAATGTATGTATTACATCAGAAGTCCCAAGAAGAATACCCTAAAAAATCAACCTAGACCATTTGCAATTATATTGAGAAGGTCAAGAAATAAAAATCAGGAAAGACAAGTTGTTAATAAGAGAAAGAGGAGTTAAATAAAATTTCCACATTACTAATGTCAATAATAAAACTAAAATTTTCTTTGACCAAAACTTTATTTGAAGGTTAAGGCCCATATATAGGCTTATTCAGTTCCTTTAAAATTTGAAATCGTAATCCTATTTATGAATTCAAACTCATAAACATAATAGGAGAGAAAAGAAATGTCATTGTAACTATCAGTTATTCATATCCTACAAACAAATAAAAGAGAAAAAAAGCACTAGCTAAAAACTTCAAACTCTAGTTATGTAATTTAAGATTGATTTGAGAAATGCACACTAGCAGAAACATATATGTCTAGACAAAAAAAGAGGCAACAATGACCCTTGATGGACGACCACTTAATTTATATGTGTGCACTCGTATATGCATTTGTTAGTACGTAAAAATTTATTAACCAGCACAAAGAAAACGAAGCATAACCACCAGAAAACAGAAACTCTAAGAAACACACACACATATACCCAGGCAAGTTAGTCTAAAGGACCAATAAAATAAAGTAACACAGGTATAGGAAAATATCATAAATGTGAAAGTTTTAAGATTCCTAAAATACGATTCCATGCAATATCAAAATTTTCACCAAAAGCTGTCCCATTTTATGCAATTGATTGAAGGTCACAATGTTCAAATAAAAAAAAACAAAGGGCGATTTGCCTTTTAACACATCTATTAACTTAAAAGCACAGTTCTGACAATTCAAACAGAATTACATATATGAGGTAAAGTTTCATTAACCAGTTACAAGATTTTATTAATTCAAAAAATTTGAGCCATCAAAATGATAAAGAGAGAACTAAAAATAATTGTTCATTAAAAAGCTGTTGAGGTGGACAGTCATGCCCCAATGAGTTATTGAAAGTTACAACAACTTAACTTTAATTTGTGACAGAATGAATTGTATTAATAAACCATTCTAACATAATAAATAAATGGATTTATGTCAGTTGCACAAGAATATGTAAAGAAACACTCATGATAACATACCTAATGGTCATTAAAAGTTGAGAACATCAATATTAATGAATCACAATTAGCTTTTTTTTTAATTGACTACTAAGTGAGCGCAAGGAACTTGAAGTAACCGAAGCAAGTACTAAATTCAGCAAGCATTATTGTGGGGCATTGTACAAAAACTACCCATAATCTGTTGCAGAGATCACCTTAACAATTTGCGAGAATTTAAAAGTAGAAAATTTAGCTTTACAATTTCTTTGTCAAGGTAAAATAAAACATGCGTAAAAGAATATTTGTACCTTGAACCCGCTGTGGTGTTGATTGAGGTTAAGTTGCTATGGTGTTGATTGAGGTTGAGTAAGTGAGAGATGAGAGAGAGGCAAAGAGCAACTGAGTAAAAGTCGATGAATGAGTGTGTCCTTGTTTGTATTGTTAACAATTAGAGATAATGTTTAAGTTTAATATCAAAACGACGTCATTTTGGTAATTTCAGAAAAAAAAATCTACGAATACTTATAGATATATATTCGCACTCGTATCCGTCCTAAACCCATTGTAAGTTTTAATTTATTTTTCAAATCCATCTCAAACCCACTAAGAGGTATACCAAACTCATCCCATGAGGGTCAGGTAGTAGTGGATTTGCAGACAAAATTGCCATATCTACTTGTGAATAATATTCTAAAAGTATGTTGGTCATATAAACAGCAATCCCTGAAAATAATGCCTCAGAAATATGCATAAAATTAATTAAATGAAATTTATTTATGATAAAATGATAAATATTTTGTTTCATCTTATATAAAAGTTAATTTTCGAAATCTCTTATATATTATAAGTTGAGATGTTATTGGAATTTAAAAAATAAATCATATTTAGTTCATCTTTAAATCTATCATTGCATATAAAAAATTATTGGGCATTAACTCACACATTTTTAAAGTTTTGAGTGAGGTTGGACATAGGTTAGTTGAAGAATTTTGTTGTATTTTGTATTTATATAAATATGAGAAATATGTGTATAGTTTTTAAGTTAATGGATGGACAATAGACTATCTAACATTGTATATAGATGTTGAAATGGAATAGTTGGGATTGGAAACTCGTTTGAGATTGTTTAAAATTTTATTTGAAGATTTTGAATTTTGAAAAATGTTCATTTTTTAAGAGAAAATTACGCCAAAAGTTTTTTTTTAAAGAATTAGGGTCGTTACAATGTGTGATTAATAAATTTAATAAAAATACATACATATTATGATTTTATTAAATGAGTATCAATATATTGGATATATAAAATATTTTCATATGCATAGACTCTCTCCCAATTTATATAATTATTGAAATGTATGTCACGTCCAAAACTTGGGTTTTACTTATGATAACTGTCACAAATCCTTATGATACACCCTATATACCTATAATGTATTAAGATAGTCTGTAAGGCTTTTTTTTTTCCTGTCAATCATAAAAACCTGAAAACAGTTTATAAAACAGTAACTCTCATTCATAAGATCATTATCAAAGAATTGATCATTCATGATCAATTCATCCAAAACACATATCAAATAAATAAATATTATTATCATGGGAATCATTCCCAGTCGAGTTGAACTTACATAAATATTTAAATAAACCATTTAGTTTACAAATATATTACAAAATTTAAATAACGCTATCCAGTAGGACAAAATACAAATGTGAGTCAAGAGAAGCTTACTAAGACCACTAATCTAACTAGTGCTAAGGTGCCTAACCTAAAAGCTGAAATGAGTAAGGGTGAGTATACGACTATACTCAATGAGTAAATACAATATACACATATACATACATGCACACGCATTTTTAGATTCCAGATATTGAGATTTACTTTAACAATATACTTAAAAGTATATATATATATATATATATATTCATTTAATCAAATAAACCAAAAAATAATTTATAAGTCTGTATGCAGTTTTAAATAAATAAACCGAGCTGACTATACATTCTCGACTGCTACCTTGGCTGAGGTAACTTCAAAAATCATCAATATTACTCTCCTATCTCTGGGGTTTACACATGACAACTGCCACAGATCCTTGAGACAGGTTCGATATTCCTGAATATGCTTATCAGGCATGTAAGGCTGCTTAGTTACATGTCCCTTGTATAAATCATTCGAATAAACTTGTCTCTCCGAAACATATTCCAATCATTCCATAAACAAAAATATATTTAATTTAAAATACATATAGGGTAAATATCAAATTACATTCTTTCAAACTCATAATAATATACATACAAAGTTTTACAAAGTCAAACCAGTAAACTAATCTAGATAGTCTGTGAGTCGAGGATGACAATAGTACCTAGAGGCTTTAAACCCTTAATCGATCATCACCATCAATTATCTTTCTTGGCTACATCTGATTTCTTAAAACTGGAAGGTGAGGGGGTAAGTTTATGGGGATATACTCTGTGAGTGGATAAAAATATGTATATAAATGCACATAAAATAATTTTATTTTAACAAAACCATGGCCTGTTATTCAAATCAATCGGCTGGCTCCCTTGCTTGGAGGTTACTTTGGTCGTGGTAAGCCCGAGACCATCAATGGACTTTATGCACTGAAAATAATGCTCATTTAATAAAAACAATTCTTTTCAATATAAAAATGCAAGATAATTTTATAAAAACAGTCCACCACTAACGTGGGCCACGAGTAGTCATATGGTGATACTTATGACTAGCCTCGACAGTCCCGTAAATGGGCAACTTCATATTATCATCCACTCATATAACTGCTTCACCTATGGCGTACTCACCTAGACGGCCTCTTCATAGATCCATTCTTAGGCTACTACCCTGTAGCTATAGTCATATACAATCTTGGCCCTCCCGGCCATATCATCAATACAATCACATAAATATCCATGTATAAATTATTTATAACACGTTATCATCAACAATTTCATTTCCAATATCAAACATGGCCTCATGGCCAAACACATATTTATCCAATTCACAGGCCATTTACATTTATCGTAAAAACAACAATAATAAATCTATTTCTTACTTCGTAAAATAAGAAATTTCATGAAACAGTACAAAAGTATAAAACAGGTAAAATGTCTACTCACTGTTAAGGGAGGGTTACCACTCCCACAATTACTCCTCGCACCCAGTAAGTTCTACTATCGGGTGTTCGGTGCCTAATATCACACATGCGTAATTTGATAAATTTTAATATTCCAATTAATTAACAATCATGTACTACATGCAACGTTCGTGATTAATATGTCAATAATTCATTGTTTGACACATTTTACATTACGAGGCTTTCTAACAACCATTTATCCGATTCCCATCAACAAAATCCTATAGCCGTAATTATTCCTAATTCGCATTTTTGTTTAAGAAAACTATACTTATCCTCAACAACATTTAACACAAATAAGTCATCACAAACTTCCATTTATCGAAATTCTCCACAAATCTACATATTCGTCAAATAGAGATATAATTATTCTAAATGACAATTAACGCATATTCAATGCCAAATTTTTTCAATTATCACCATTCAACCTAATTCTACGTTCCCTATGCGAAAATCAAATGTAAATTCAGATGAATAGTAAACCCCAAATTTTAATATACTCAAAATCTTTAAATCATGCTTTTATTGAGCTAATATACTTATTGGTAATTTGTTCAAGCCCTTATGAACCTTAATTTGTCGTTCAAACGCAAAATCCCCAAATTTGATTCAAAACCCATTTTTTTCTTCGCTTATTCCCGCCTTTTCTATCCCAAATGTGGTACCAATGTAAAGAGGAGAGGTCGATGAGTCATTTAGTGGGACAAATTTGTAAGATAATTGGAGAAATTTGAGAAATGTAGAGAGAAATAGAGGGAGAAGGAGACAAATTTTTTTTTAGAAAGGGAGGAGAATTCTTTAGGTTTTATGGAGAATGTATAATGAAGGGAACTGTTAAGGCTTATGTAAAAATATTGATAAAGTGTGAAAAGACCAAAAAGTCTTGAAATTTTTTGAAAAATCCCAAAAAATTCCTATTTTTGCAGCAAACCAGTTGACCTTTTTTGAAAATAGTCGATCAAATTGTTACAGTCCGTGTACAGTGCTGTAAACAGTGCCGCTATAGTGCTACAGTGCGCTAAAACACACATTCTGTTAGTTGACCGTTTTTCAAATTCGGTCGACCGGATTGCCACTACCCTTACTTTCGTTCGACAGATTTTGTAATTCAGTCGACCGGATTGCTATAGTAACTTGCTACAGTATCCTCGCTATGGAACTTGATTTTTTTACTATTTGAAATTCTTATAATTTGGTATTTGAAAACCTTTCAGTTTGATCCCTTTTCAGATTTTAAAAAATATAACAAAGTCCATATTAATCATTTATTAAGCTAACTTAAGTTCTCCTAAACCTTGTTAATATGTCAAATAAATTTTAAATCATGCACGTGTGATAATAAATGTCATTAAATGACTATTTTACACCTATATTCGAAGAACATGGTTTACATTTAATGAGTATTTCATGCATAAAATTCTATGTAATAAGTTCTTATCAAATAAAAAAGGATTTTGCATGCTTTATAAAGTTATTTGTTTTCTGTAAAACATGCATTTTATAAAATCACCCTCACCTTATTGATGTTAATCCCGAGTAGTCACTTGGTGACATGAGTGACTAATCTCGTCATATCCATCTAATTTAAGATATCCCTATTAAGCCGTCAGGACTTTCTATAGGGTATCTATATGCGCACATCCATACACAGCACATAGTAGGCTTGCCATGGACATTCTCTCTTATACTAGTTCCACTGCGGCTCCACTCATCTATGCGACATCTCAATAGGTGTAAATCATGTTCTTTGAACAAAGGGGTAAAATAGGCATTTAATGTTATCCATTATCACACGTGCATGACTTAAGATTAATGGACACATTAATAAGGTTTAGGTGAATTTGAATTAAATTTAATGATATAAATATAATAAATTTAATATTATGATTTAAAATTTTTCATAAGTTGGATTTTGGTATGTTGCCCTATGCTGATGCATTCAGCGATTTCGTTAGCCAGTTAGCGAGCGAGATTAAGGAGTAGCGCCCTTATAGGAAATCGGGGGCGGAGCTATCAAAAGGTAAATATAATTTGTATTAGGAAATGAAAAGAAAAGAGTCAAAAATCTATTATGAGCATGAAGAGATCGATACATGGAATAAAAATATCGATACATTGTTCAAATGTATCGATAAATTGAGAATGCATGTCGATATCCATTGAACAAATTGATACCTATGAAGAAATGTATCGATACTTAGCAAGTCAAAGACTTGGCAAGAAATTACAAGTCGACCAGATTGATACCTGTAGAGAAAGTATCGATATATTTCAAAACAAAGAGTTTAACAATAATTATAAGATGAACTAGACCGATACTTTCATCAAAAGTATCAATATATGGTCAGACAGAGAGTTCGAAATTAATTACATGTTGAACAAGATTGATACCTTTAACAAAGGTATTGATACATTGAAAAGAGAAAGATCGATATGTAAAGGCAAATATATCAATACTTGAGATTGAATGAATTTTCATAATCAAATTTTTAAGGAACGGATTGATACCTAGATTAAAGGTATTGATACCCAACCCAAAAGTATTAATACATTGTTCAAATGTATCGATACATGAAGCAAATCAGGGTAAAATTCAATTGGGCAAATTAATTTTTGCACTCTCTATTATAAATACCCAAGAGGGTGGATTCGACCCCAGTATCTTCTTCACTCGTTTTCTCCCTCTCTCACTTTAAAAACACCTCTCTTATTCTCTCATTCAGATTTGACCAAATCTTTCTAAATACTTGGCTTATTCTTATAATGTATGTTTCAAAGGACTTCTACAAGTTTCAAGTCGGTTTATTAACCCAGGATTGTGTATGACTATAGCTATAGTAACCTAGGGACGAACCTTTAAAAGGTCGCCTAGGTACGTGCGCCACAGGTGGGGCGGGTATATAGATGGATGTTATAGAGTTGTCCATTTGTGGGATTGACGCGGATAATCATGAGTATCACCACATGACTACTCGAGGCTAATGTCAGTGGTGGACCAATTTTTAAATAACTAGCATGTATTCGTATTTTAAAAAGAATTGTTTTATTAAATGAGCATTGTTTATTCTTGCATAAAATCTACTGACGATCTCAGGGTTACTACGGACAAGGTAACCACCTAGAAAGGGAGCTAGCCTATTGATTTTTAATAACAGATCATGGTTTTATTAAAATAAATTGTTTTACATGCATTTATATATGATTTTCTAAAAACTATATTTTTATCCCCTCATGGAGTATATCCCCAATACTCACTTCCCTCACCTTCTAGTTACAAGAAATCTAGTGATGCAGAGAGCTTTACCAAGTGATGATGATCAATCAGCAGTGTAAAACCCTTAGGTATTGGCTTTGTTGTTAACTCATTAGTTGTGTAAGATAGTCCACTGGATTTGTTTCAGAAACTATTTTATGTACATATTTACGGATTAAACCAAATGAAATTGGATATGTACCTTGTATGTGTTTTATATTGAGTATACTTTTATTTGAAAATTGAGTTGTAAATGTCTTAGAGAAACAAGTGTATGAGAATGATGATATAGGGAACAGGTACCCAAGAGGCCTTACAAGTTTGAGGGACATATTCAAAGGTTAAGAATGTGTTTCGAGGTTCTATGACTGTTGTCACATGTGGACTCCATGAGCGGGGGCATGACAATAGGTCCGTTCATATGCTACCTCCCTGTAGCTACAATAAAAATAAACTCACTAGCCTTATACCAATATCCGACCTACCGGTCTTATCACTAATATATTTGCATAAATTAAATCAATTTCTGTCACTGATATAATCACATAAATAAAACATGTCTCTAAAGCCATTTTATCATGTATATCAAATAAATTGTTAACAGCAGACCAAATAAATATTTTATCCCAAAATTAAGTAAAACACATGTAAACAATTTCATTTCAAATTTTCTTTTAACAAGAAAAATCGTTTGTCTAGCACACAAGCATACGTATATGTATAATACACATATATTTACATAGTCATGTATGTAATAAATTTACTCACAACAAGGGAAGGATAACCAAGTCATGTATGTAATAAATTTACTCACAACAAGGGAAGGATAACCACTCTCATTAAGGGTCCTCGCGTCCACTCGATCCTTCTCTCGGGTTCTCGGAACCTAATACTACACGTACATATAATTATAACTTCCACGATTCAAATGAATGCGCATAAATGCATTAAATGTAATATTCCTAGAAAACACGGCTAAAATTCTTTAATTTGATACACGACACATTTCTTGAGACTTGACTAATGGAAGTCATTTATCTGATTTCCAACAATGAAATCCTATAGCCGACTTATTCCAATTTCATATTTTCGTTTAACATAATTATACATGTTCCAAACAATATCCAACATATGTATAATCATCATATACTTCTGTTTATCGCAAATCAACACAATATAATATTTTCTATGTAAAAATTAATAGAAATCTCAAATGAACAGTAAATCCCTAAGTTCTAACAAGTTTAAAATCTCAAAATCAAACTTCTACGGGGTTAATAAACTTACCGGTAACTTGTAAAAGTCCGTAAAAACCTTTGATTGTTGATTAAATATAAAATTTTCAAATTCTCTTCGAAACCCTAACTTAGCAAAATGTATTGATATATAATTGAGCGAGAAAACCAAAATGTACTTAAGAAATCTCAGAAATTTCTAAACTGCCTATCGAATTTTTACCAAAATTAGCGAAATATATTGATAACTTTTGGCTTGGGTATTATTACATTCATTAAAATTTAATTTTGAAAATTTCTTTAACACAATATATTGATACATTTGCCTTCAGGTATCGATCCTTTTGTAATGTATCAATACCTTTGATTCGATACATTGCAAATGGATCGATATCTAAAGGCAAATGTATCTATACTTTTGATGAAGGTATCGATTTGGTTCAACTTGTAAATATTTTTGAACTTTTCGACTTGCAATATATCAATACCTTTGATGAATGTATCGTTCTAGTTCATTTTGTAATTATTTTCAATCTCTCTGTTTTGTAATGAATCAATTCTTTCTTTATATGTATCGATTTGGTTAACTTTTTAATTTCTTCACAAGTCTATAACTTGTAAAGTATTGATCATTTCTTTATAGGTATCGACCCGTGTTGAATATATCGATCTTCATACGCAATGTATCGATTAGTTTCTTAAAGTTTTGATATCTTCATATGTAGAACCCGTCAAATTTGAGATAATTTAAATTTATTTGGTTTTGGTATTAGATATGATTTAAGTGTATTTGATTCTGACATTAGTGAAATAATCGGACACGTTAGGGTTCGAGGGAATTTGTTTAAGTAAACATGCATAGTAAAATCGGCATTTAGGCATAAAATGTCATGGAGACGTATATATAAACTTAAGTACGTGATTTTATTTCTCCTTTAATTTCAAGATAATTATAAACAATGTAAAGACTAGAATGAAAGGATTTTAAAACTCATGGGGTTAAAGTGTAAAATTTTCATAAAGTTAGGGAGAAAGTGTAAATATGAAAAGTGTAAGGCTACTATTAAAATATTTATATCAATATAATTATGGTCCAATAGTATTGCTACGTTAAGTCCAAGATGCTACTAAATGAAGTCTAATATAATTGATTTAACCCAAGTCCAAAATTTAATGAATTTAAGGCTAAATTTATTTAAACAAAAGTCTAGCCCAATTTTTATTTTTTAGTCTTCATTTATTTAGAATTATCCACTTTTATGTAGCAAAATTGAAACCAATAAGAGAAAAGAAGAGAGTATACATATGGAATGAGAGATTGGATTGTGTTTTAGCCAGATAAAAGAAAACAAAAAGACAAATGCAACTATGAAATCAAATAATGCCATATGGCTGGTTATAAGCTAGTGTATTTAAACATTCATCTTCCTTTATTTTAACAACAAAGGTTTCTTTTAGAAAACACTAGAAAAATTGAGAAGAAGTTGGAAACTGTGAGTTAAGGGAAGTGAAGAAAGACAAATGTGAACTAGTATAGTAGGAGAAAAAATCAGTAAAATGATGTAAGAAAAAGGGAGATTGTGGTAGGAAATAAGGAAAGGGAGTAAAGGTGGTGGCCGATTTGGTGAAAGAGGAGAAGAAAAAGAGTGAGAGAAAAGGAAGAAAGTGAAGAAAGAAAGAATGAGGAGAAGAGAAAGTACTATCTTGGGACCAACAACCCAATCATCCGACACCGATATCTTGAGTTGGAGATTTGAGAGCGTGCAGGTGAATAGATGAATATATTTTTCGAAGCTTTTCAAATAAATTGATCTAAATGTTAAATTGTTCTATGCATTTATGAAATTTAATTGATTACATGTTTACTTGTTTTATGAAATTATGAAATTTGAATATATTTTAAGTATGGGAATTGATATATCATGAGTAAGGATATATTTTATCAAATATTGTTGATTTATGATGAAATATTTTTGGTGGATGGATTGACAGTGTGATAAATTGATTTGGGTTGACATGATGAATGTTATATGCGGATTTCAAGAATAAATTTTATCAGGGATTTAAAACTATGCGTTGATACTGATTTGTATATAACGAATGTATCGTGGATGTAGATGTTATAGTTTCAATATATGTATATATATATGGACATTGTATATGAGATGTTAAATTTTAGGAATATATATATATATATATATATTTGTATGAATGGAATATGAAAAAGCCTTACATAATCGAGAGAGTGCAGGTGAAAAGTACATATCACGATTGTGTAATGATTGTTACGTATCTGAGTAGGTGGATCAGGTTGTGGCTTCATCTCAATGTATCGATCTATATTTTCTCTTCACCAATTATGTTTACCTTTTGGGAGATTTTTTCCCTGATCTCTCGAAAAGGCACTGCTCCTTAATCCTGTTCGCTAACCGGCTAACGAAAGTGCCTATGCTAAACCCATAATATTCAATACACTCAATCCATCATGTGTGAAAATGAATATCATACAATGACTATTTTAATCTTATGATCGAAGTACATGGTTTATAATATAAATATTATAGCTTTATAATATAACACATACTTTTTCTTCAATTTTTTAATTATGAATACAAAGTAAAGATATAAACTTTTTCAATTATAAACATATCTTAGAGTTAGAATAGTTGTACTTTTACTTAATTTTTAATGCCAACATTTATAATATTTAATAAACATGAATTATCAATTACATTATTATTCTTAATTGACATTTGATAATTATATTGTACAATAATTATAAATTTAAAGTTGTGACACCTCAATGTTATGTTATCTTATATTATAATTTTATATGCATAATAATAGGGTAATTAACGGATACCTTCCTTGAGAATTGCCAAAATAACGGTAGATAAAGTTATATATGAAAACTAGAAATACCTCCCTTGAATATAATAAAAAAATTATTTTTTTATTGAAAAATACAAAATTAGTATTCTATTATTTGTTTTGTTGAAAATATTAAAGTAAAATATTTATTTTTTTCAAGGTAATTAACAGATATCTACATGTGAAAACCACATATACCTCCCATGAATATAATAAAAAAATTAAAATTTTATTAGAAAATACAAAATTACCCTTTTATTATTGTTTTTGGTTGAAAATATTAAATTATTCGCGTAGTGAATGTTTATAATTTTTTTATACTTTTAACTTTTCATTGAGTTAATTTTATATTTAAAATAATAATAATAATAATAATAATAATAATAATAATAATAATAA
>JAXCLQ010000004.1:187102-260064 GCA_035584115.1 Cedrela odorata
TTTGTGGATTAGAAATGTTTAAGGTTTGTGCAAATAAAAGAATAACATTGTATGTAGTATACATGGTTATGTATTTGTAGTTAGTAAGAAACAGGTGTGACACTAACACCTATATGAAAAAAAATCCTCATTGAAGGCTACCTCACCCTCAAGCGGATAACTTGTAAGCTCATTTGCCTCTGGAACTCTAAGATAAACTCCCTCAGGAATTCTATACAACCTAGTGTACACCCTTAAGTCTAATTCTGTTACAATAAAGGTAAACCCATTCGCCTCAAACTACGCTAGGTCTTGTCTCACCAAGATAAGAAAAGTAATAGGGATGATAGCTTGTCCCCTGCCAGAGTTGGTTTTCCCATAAGTCATTTTCTGCTTTTCACAAAAGAAAGATATATGGTTAAAGGCCATTCTAGGATCATTAACAACTCAAGGAGGGTGAGCCTAAAAGTCTCTAAACCTAAGAAAATATCTATCAACTTCCTTAATCAGTCAATTACACCATAAAATCGACCTTAAATAAATAAAGGGAAGAAAATGAAACTTACAGTTGATAGTTGCCGGAAGGAAGAACTTGAAGAAGTTGTCAAAGATTTGAAAACGTGTTATTGTTGAAGTTGTTTGCAAAGGAAAAATGACGGAGTAAAGGTGAAGACGAAAGAAGTAAAAAGGTAAAAGTGGAATATTTAAAGGAGTAAAGGAACCCTAACCGTCTATAGAGGTTACAGATTAAGGAACAGGATGATACCATGTCATAATGGAAGCTGAGAGAATGTCTCTCGTTTATGGAAAGGGGGGTGGCCATCATTAAGGATAAAAAGATCTCTACTGGTCCGAAGCATTGCAATCCCTAAATCCAATCATCATTTTCCACATGTAGAAAACGAAGGGACTTCAAGTTGAGCATTTAAGCGTGGCGAACAGGCGCATCTTTTAGAATTAATATCTTTAGTTTTTGTAAAAAAAAAAAAAACAGTTATTTTTAACACTAAAGGGCTTGATGTTGGTATATAGCTCAACTTACTTAAAGCCCAAAAAGGTTGCAAGCCCAAAATGACCCTGCATAAATAAATAAGTAATACTCTAAGACCCATTACTATACGAGAAAAGTTTCTTCGAATGGCAAGGAGAATCTAAACTTTTTCAAGAGTTAAGACTTTTCAAAGGTAATTAGGAGGTCTTAGGCTACACCTTGTAAAGGTCTTGGTCATAATTTATAAGGGTCTTGGATAGAGCTTATGGGAGCTTTGGTCACAGTTTATAAAGGTCTCAATTATAGTCTTTGGAAGTCTTAGTTACAGATCATGAGGGTTTCAGACATGCAACATTTGAGCTGATCTTAGATAGATAGAGAAACCTCAAACAAAGATCACCAAGACCTCTCAATACTTACATGCTTATAAATTATTCATTTCTTTCATATATTTTTCCCAAATTATTCTCAAACCAGGATTCATGTCAATTAGAACTTCTTACATAATAAGGATCTTATAGATACGCTTCATATAAAAGACACGTGATCCCTCAAAATCTGAAAGTTTATGCTTACCCAATGGAATCTCCATGATCCTCACACATCAAAAGGCTTGTTTCCATATTGCATAAAATTCTACTATGTTTAAGGAACAAAAACACCTATAAAAGGAGACTAGTTACAACCAAATACGACTACTGAAACTTTGGCAAAAAGAACTAAAATTCTCCTACACGTCTTCTAAAACGTAATACCCTAACTTAAGCATCAGAGGGTTTTTGCCAGACAACCAGCTTTTACCCATAAGGTTTCATTGTAGTTGTAGGATGGAAAACGTCCAAAGAAGAAGAAGATCATTGCTGGTGCACAGAATTCAAATAAGGAATTTTGCTACATCAACAATTGGTATAGTGCGGAAGGCTAAAAATTAGTTATATAAAGAATTTTGTATATATAGGGATTTTTGGTAATTGTAGTTATTTAATAATTATTTAATAATAATAGTACGTAAAAATGATGTAACATTGAGCGAAAATTTCAGAATGTCGATGCTAATATTTTATGTATGATTTTATGTACGAGGGTTGTAACACTCATTCTTTGTTAATTAATTTATTTTGTAGAGGATAAGGTGTAAGGAAGGGGATTTTGAAGACTATGATCGGATGTAATTTTTAAATCAAATTGGCCGTATAGATATATTTTGTATGAGATAAGGCATGAGAAAAACAAATTATTATAAATATTTTTGTAAGGATATAATATTATTTCTTTTGTGTATCTCATATTGATAAAGAATATTTGTAAGATTTTTTGTTATTTGGCCCATGACAGTTTCTATATATAGTTTGTAAACAAAATTCTAATACTGTGGACATATTTTATAAAGAGAACAATGAAAATAAGATGGATGAAAGGTGCACAAAGTAATTTCGTTCAAAATGATTCCTTTTAGATATAAATAAGAGCTAATTTTGAAGTTGGACAAAATAAAAAATGGTCCCAAAAATAGGACTATTTAAAAATAATTTAAATATTTTTGTGTGTTTTTTTCTATATTGAAATAACATAAGATTAGGAGAGTTAGTTACATCAATAATTAAATGGAACATTACAAAATAAAATAAAATAAAAATGATTCTATTATTTGTTAATAACTATCTTAATCAAATAACTAATTCTTGCAATAGTTTTGTATTTTTTTTTAACCATTAACTTTATTTTACATTTTGTTAAGATTGTTTGGATTTATATATATTTTTTGTTGACAAGCTGTTTGTTTTCTTAGGATAGGTCTTGTAATTGTGACCACGTATGAGTAATATTTATAAAAGTTTATATAGATATTTGTTCTAAATGAATGTGTTGACTTTTTAAAAAATTACTAAAAAATGCATACATTTTTAAATTTTAGTAAAAAAATTATTTTAATTTTATTAATTTTTAATTATCTTCGTTTTTGATGATTTATTTATATTTTATTATAATTACTATAATACTTTCTCAAACATAAATAATATAATAGTTAAAAAATTATTTTAATTTTATTAATTTTTAATACGCGTAGTTTAGCGTAATATTTTTTAAACTAATAAAATTAAATACATTTTGCCGAACTTTAAGGAGGGGGGTGTGTGTGTATATATATTTGAAAAAAATAGAGATTTTTAAGAAAATAGAAAACTAATTGAAACTAAATGAATATATTAAATTTTGTATATTTTAGAAAATGCATATAATGCATCAGAATAATAAATTTTTTTTTTTCTTAAACTAAACCATAAGAATATGTTTACATATGTTCACATGGCATATATTAACTTGATTACGATTATTATTTTTTGTCAAAATAATTACTAACTATATAAACATTATAAAATAATTTAGTTAGATATGGTTTAGAATCCAATCTCTTCTCACCAATCTTATAAGGAATTGAGTTAATATGTGTTTATGTAGAAATAGAAATAAATTGTATGTTATGAAAAATAAATATAATAAAAATTTAAAATATTTTAAACTTTTTATTATAAGTTGATAAATCAATTCCTTTAAAAAAAAAAGCTAAATATTGAGATTTTTCTAATAAATATGAGTGGGTTTATAACATAAGAGAAAGAAAAACACACCCATAAAATTTAAATGTCTTTTAATAATTAAAAAAATGTGAATATTATTTGATTCAATTCGTAAATAAGGGATTTAGAATTCAATTTATTAAATTAATGTTAATAAAAAAAAAAAGGAGAACAATGTTTTAAGTACATAAATTTTGATAGAATAATAAATAAGAGTATAATTTACTTATTTGTATCAAACAAGTTTTTGACATTAGTCTTCATTATTTTGTTATAAATAAATCATGTCTATAAAGTACATATAATCTATCTATTAAATGATTAAATATATTCTTATTTGTTAATTTTACAAATACTTTTAAATCTATCTGTTTATTCTTTGAACAAACAAATGCACTTATCTGACTTCATGTGAAATAGGCAGGCATATGGCAAATGTTTTGAGATTGAGAATGCAGACGTGTCAAATTTTACACACATACAATTAACATATAACAGTAAAATAGAAAAAAAAAGAAATGAAATGATGGTGGCCTAATTTCAAAGTTACGTATGTCCTCTTTCGCTTCGTCTTCATAATCTAAAAACAAACAATCCCTTCAAATCAAAGTCAAGCCATAATATAAATTATTATTATTAATTATCATTGCATGCTAGAAAATATGTTATCATATCATATTCTCCACTATTAATACACACTGTCATTTGTCAATTTATTATAACTTCTATTTATATTAATGACGTAAATCTTTAGTACAACTCTCGTCACACCCATTCTCTTATACCAATGATTTTTAAAAAAAATTAAAATATATAATAAAACTAATAAATAAATAAATAAATAATTATATCACTAGTATAATGACTATTGCGTATTCCGTGCCATACACAATTGCGCCCTAAAATTTATGTCTGGTTATAGTTGATAAGTTAAGAGTATAATTGTTTATATCATATATCCTACCATTTTTACAATAATTTTTAAATTTTATATTACATTTTTCAAACAGCCATATTAAAAATACAAACTCTATATATAAATTATGAGATACAATTTGATGTGAAGTACTAATATTAATTAAATAAAAAAAAATAAAAATAGTTAATAATCTAAGAGTAATATTAGATTATTAACTATTGACAGAAAATTTTATAAGTGAATTTTAAGAAAGAGGTACAAATTTGGTTATCTATTTTTATTTGTATTGACGAAAATTTTATAAGTAAATCCATATCCAGTTATTTACGTACCAACAAAGTTCACGAAGAAATAACATTGAATAAAAAAGTTCATGATCAATACACTCATCTTTAAATTCTTTTTTGGAAATTATCAAATAATTTGGCTAATAAAACAAAATTTTGATAGATGATAAAATTATTTATTAATTATAAATAAATAATAATAAGTAATTTCATGTAAAATTAGTGTTTATCAAATATTTCACTTACTTATAAAGATAAAACAGTAAAACTAATATAATATAATATTTAAAACTCTAATTTAAAAATTATAACATAAAATGTGAAACTATAAAAAAAAATTTAAAATGTGTAACAAAAAAAATAGAAAATTTTAGTATACAGCAGTGAATTGTTTGCATAATAATATTTATGTATTTTTATTTATTATTAGTTAACAATAATTTTTTTTCTTATTTTTTTCCACTATTATGTATGACCGATGTCAGTGCTTGTATACGCCCCGTCGTGCGTACTAGTTTTTTTTTTTTTTTTTTGTCTTAAATGAATAAATAAATAAAAATTGGCTGATTTAAATAAACAAACAAAAAATCAATAAATAAAAATTCCATTTTGCTCAAAATCCAGCTCTGCTTCTAAAACCAAACCAAACCAAACCAACCACCCCTTCTTTCTCCAGGCGCTCTCTATCTCTCTCTCTGTAAAGGAGTGCTTCTGATTCTTCGTTTTAACTTTTAAGTCGCGGAGTCTCAGATCTGAAGCTCATGCTCTTGGAGAAGCTGAACCTCGTTCTCTTTCTGAAGTTCCAGCACTGAATTGTACGGTACTTACTTTCTTTTCAACTGTTTCTGCCCTGTTTGGTTGCCGAGAAAATGTGGCAAAACAAAGAGAGAGAATTGATACATTTTCACTGTTTATTTGAGCCAAGTGTTTTTCTTTCTTTTTGTCTTTGAATTATGAGTAACGCTCGAAATGGATGGTTACTTTGGGTGGAATTACTAACTTTAGAATAAATTTTGATTCATGTTCTGACTTTTTTTAATGTTTCTTTTTTGTAAATTTGGGTTGTTATGATTACGAGGTTAGCAGTTTGTTGTTAGTTACCATGCATTTGATCGATATAATGGCTGAAGAGAGTTGTGGTTCGTGTTCTTCAGTTCTTTAACGTAGAAACTGGACTCAAATAAGAAAATAAAAAAGCGTATGGGTTAATTACAGTTGAGGGAAGCATTTAGACTACTCAGGATACACATGTTGTCAAATGTAACCTCCCCAATTTCAAATTTAAATATTTTTATTGTATTACTTTGCCACGAACAGAACATAAGCATATAGTGATGCCTAATTTTCAGGGAGAAAAGTGAATAATTATGAATTTTAGAACCTAAAAAGCTGGAAATTAGGATAACATATGTAGGTCTCTACCCTCTTCCTGTGATGAGGCAAACTACCTCAAAAAAGATTAATAAAGTTGAGGTTTTTATTTTGATTAATTCTGTCTACTACTTAATGAATGGCTGGCCATGGAAAATTTGGTAGTTCTAGTTTGTTGATTAAATAAATTTGAAATGTCATAGAGGGGGAGCATGTTAAGATTAAAATCTTCAATTTTACAGAATTTTGACTCTTAGCTCCTACTTCTGTTTGTAGAAATTAAGAGTGTATTGATTGATTACGTCATGGCAAAATCGCGGCAACATTTTGCTTCCCAAGATGCATCATTGTCACCCGCTGCTGGAAGATCGAGGGAGTGGGAGGGTCCATCAAGGTGGACTGAGTACTTGGGTCCTGACATGAGTTCTCCAATGTCTTCAAGGTCTTCTAGAAATGCAAGTCTTGATGGACAGGTCCAGGGTTCTGGTGGGTCCCATAAGGGTTTGAACATGCAGTGGGTAGTCCAACTTATTGAAGTTGCTGATGGGCTAATGGCTAAGATGTATAGATTGAATCAAATGTTGGATTACCCGGATCCAGTGGGTCATGTGTTCTCTGAAGCGTTTTGGAAATCGGGTGTGTTCCCCAATCATCCAAGGATATGTTTATTGTTATCAAAAAAGTTCCCTGAGCACTTTAGCAAGTTGCAACTTGAACGTGTAAGAGTGGACCACTTTGTCTTAATTTTTTTTGTTTTCCTTTTAGTTGGTTGACAAATATGAGATTTGATGGTTTTATTATTTGTATGACTATTAATGCAGGTTGATAAAGCTTCTTTGGACGCTTTGCATGACAGTGCAGAAGTTCATTTGCAGAGCTTGGAACCATGGGTTCAGGTATGTATCCTTTTACTCTGCAAATATCTTACGTGTCTCTAATATTATCACTAAAACAATCAAAAGGAAAAATGTTGAAAGCCATTGATGATATGCATCAACTTCGTTGTTGGGCCTTTATTATTGCTGGGTTTGATGCCAAAAGGAAAAAGGAAAAATATCTTATGTTTGATCAATAAAAATGTTGTTAGATAATGATATGAATATTCCAAACACTAAATTTTCTATATATATATATATATATATATATGGAATATGATACAATATTTGTAACATGGCAATATCTTTCTTCTGCATGGATCAGTTGCTTCTTGACTTAATGGTATTTCGGGAACAAGCACTGCGGCTTATATTGGATCTGAGTAGTACGGTTATTACCTTGTTGGTGAGTTCAAAAACTGATTCTCCTTTGATAAGTAAAATGTTTGTGTTACAAGGACGTTGACTTGGATTTTGATGTATGACCTGAAACAAGGTACAAGAAAATGATGTTAGAAACAAAAAGATCTCCGTTACTAGGACTTTCTGATAAATTTCTCCATCATTCCCATATTGATATGCATCAATGCATGTAAAAATATTGATCCCATTTCGTTCTTGTTGGGTACATGAGGAGAAGCATGATTCTTGAGTTTCTTCATTATATCTCTAATAACTTGGCACAGTATTTTGCAGCCCCATCAGAACTCACTTATACTACATGCATTTATGGATTTGTTCTGCTCCTTTGTCCGTGTTAATCTTTTTTCTGAGAAGGTAAGTCAACTTTTATATATATGTTTAGTCAATCAAAGCCATTTAAAAGGGAATTCTGCTATTTTTCTCAAATATACATTTCATTGTAGTCATTTGTATCTGTTTATGCACGTGCTTTGCTTTTTTCTGTTATGTTGAAATTGACGCTTTGATATCAGATGCCAAGGAAAATGCTGCTGCAAATGTATAACCTTTTGCATGCCATGTCTAGGAATGACCGAGATTTTGATTATTATCATCGGTAAGAAACTTTTTTGATTTCTTTATTAATATTTGTTGATTTGCCAGATGTGCTAGTAATCATGAACTTGGAAGATCTGTCCTCTTTAATTGCGTTTTAACTATGCAATTTGCTAATAACCTTATTTCAGTAACATGAACTGTGGATTCCTGTCCTTGAGTATGTTTGAATGTGCTTGAAATGCTTGAAGGTTTCTAGTTTTTCTGGCTAATTTGTTGTACAATGCTTACTTTGCTACTGTATTAGAAAACTGGATGAAAAGGTAATTCTCGAAATTAAAAAATTTTAGAAGCACAAAAGCTTTTCTTTGCTAAGTAGAAAGGACAGAACTCTCAAAATACTTTTTGTCCCTGTTTTCTGTCCATCGATGAGATTTTCAAGAAGCCAATCTTCAACTTTCAAATATCAAATAATATTTTTCTGCTTTTCTATAAGAAAAATATCTTGGTAAAGAATTTTTTAATTTTACACTTTTTTTTATTCCTTTAATACAGGTGCATGAAAACATCACTCTTTATCCTGTTACTTAATTTCCCTTTTTGTGAGAAAATGATATTGATGCTCTTGCTGTCTCTTACTAGAACATATAAGGAGCCAAGCATCCACCTTCTACCTGAAAAAAATTAACTGAAAGTAGGTATAACAACTTATGTTTTGTCTGATTAGCAGTAGAATTGTTTCAACAACTTTCTTATATGGTGTACCTGTTCAAGCATTGCTTAGAATTTCTTTAGAGGCAAGCTTTAGTCATTCCAGGGAGAAATTATTGGGGAGTTTTTGTTGAGTGTCAGGGACCCCGACATTTCTGAGGACATCTCTTTCTGCAGGGCTAGGGTCAATATTATCATGCACTTTCAATAGTGGATTATAATCTTGCCTTGCTGCAACTTCCATTCTCGATTCTGGTTTACCTGATGTAGCCTATGATTTCTTCAGGCAACTTCCAATGTTGATCTTGACATAGTGTAGATTGAGTGACCTGTTGATGATGCTTGAGATATTATAAAATATGGATTCCAAAGTAGGTACCTTTAGCCTATTTGTAATATATTATTATTTTTGAACCAGAAATGGCTCCTTTGATGCGAAGAAATCATATTTGCATCAATACTCTATGTAATAGTCATCCAGTCCTCGATCTTTGTGCAGTCATATTGTAGTAAAAATTTGCATTTTAGTTTTCTCTTTGACCCATATAATTCTTATTTTTGCTTGATTACATGTCTTATTTCCATATATATTTTTTTGAATTTCAGGTTGGTTCAATTTATAGACTCTTATGATCCGCCATTGAAAGGGTTGCAAGAAGACCTAAATTTTGTGAGCCCACGTATTGGGGAGGTAATTTGCTTCCCTTTTCTTGCCCTTCTCGTATTATAATGAAGATTAGTATCTGACATTGCCATGCACACTTTCCTCTTGGAGTGGTATTAAATATCTTTTTGATAGCTAAGACTTTACTTCCAATTGTAACTATTTTTGAGCTGTGCTCAGTGGACATCTGGTCCATCTCTCTATAATTTCTTTTTATAAGGACAAATTTTTGTTTCTTATCATGGAAAAAATAAACAGCTGCTAATAACGATATGGGGAGGACATCAACTTCCACTGTCTCCTCTATCAATAAAATATCTGTAATCAATGCAATCTCTCTCACTTTGTCCTTTCTTATTACAATTCTTATGTCTGTTTAAAGGATGAAGAATAACAGTGCTATTGAATGAAAATTCACAGTAAATGGAAAAATCAATTCTCCAAATAAGCAAACATTTGTATGTTTAAACACACAGACGGTATTGTTATTTCCAGCTGCAACAGAACAAAACGATCTGATGTAGGTGTAGGTGTAGGTACTACTGGTATCATGTCACAACTGTTGAAATTGGACTGTCTGGTTATGCAGGTCAACTAGGAGATTTAATTAAACACTTAAATGCTAGTAAACTTTGACAAGTATGGTGGTTCCTATGACCTCAAAGTTCTATGATTCTTCAGCTATTTATGTTTAAGTGATACAGCATCATTGAAAGTTTTATTCTTATTTCCAGGTATTGGAGGCTGTTGGTCCTATTATTTTTTTATCTACAGATACAAGGAAGCTCAGAAATGAGGGGTTTTTGAGTCCATATCATCCTCGATATCCTGATATACTCACCAATTCTGCTCACCCTATGGTACATGCCATTATTTAGAATATTATTAGACTTGCTATATATTTTCAACTTGCTACTATTGCTCTACTTAGGTTACCTTGTTTATGAATAAAGGTGTTCATTATTAACCACTTAGGGATTTTACACCCTGCAGAGAGCCCAAGATCTAGCAAATGTCACTTCTTATCGAGAGTGGGTGTTACTTGGTTATCTTGTTTGTCCTGATGAGCTGCTCCGTGTCACTAGTGTTGATATTGCTCTGGTAACCTCCACCTCAATTGTCTTTTTTTTTTTATTAAAAAAAAAAATTTCTCCTGTTGATATGCAATATATTCCATCAAATTGAATATGTGTTGCCAGGGTGAAGATATATGCATGTACTGATTGATGATCCTCTGACATTATATACACTATTGACATGAAGGGCGAACAATGAATTAAGAGAGAGAGAGAGAGAGAGAGAGAGAGATTTTAAACTTCTTCAAATTAAAACCATGAGGCATTGGAGACGAAAAGTTTTACTAGATGTTGTTGTCAAAATTGTGAGAGATTGATGAAAGTGTTGTGAATGACATTAGAATGGGGTGTTTGACATTAAATGTTCATAACACTGTGAAGATAGGCTACTACATGCGCAGAAGCTTAAAAAATATGACTGAATTGGACCCACCATTTTCTTTTTATTTTTAAGTGCTCATGCAAATTTCTCAGTATACTTCCTCATGTGCATCAGTTTAACTTAGTAAGCGTTGCTAATGGTTTCTTATCTTCAATTTAATTGAGCTGCACATTGTATTCTGTTGTGCTATTGGACAAACTCCACAAGCTTGAACTAGAATGTAGGAAATGTGGTTCAAATCAAATTATAGTGGTCTTTGGGGTCAATAGAGGGACCTTAAAACAAAGAGCTGAATTTCTATAGTGAATCTCTATGCCTTCTACCAACTCTAAATATGAAGAGACACAATTCATTTTTGTTGCTTACCTTTCATCTTCTCTGATGTATCAGTGACCCTGTTTCAAGTAATGCATAACATTCGATTGCTAAGCTCTTTGTATTGTTTTTCAAACCTATTATTTTTTTTATTATTTATTTATTTTTGCCGGTCACACACTATTTTGGACATTGTTACACTTTAATAGCCATAATAAGTATAATGAAGCTCCTGAATGGATCACACACTATTTTGGACATTGTTACACTTTAATAGCCATAATAAGTATAATGAAGCTCCTGAATGGATCATTCATGCTTTCTTCTATAATCTTTACACCAATTTTCACATAAAAACCAGTTTTTCATTTTCCATTTTTCTTTTAGACATGATGTTACATCTGTGATTCTGCTCTGCTGGTTGTCTTCTCTTACTCACTCCTTATGCTTTTTCAATGGCTTTTAGGTTGTACTAAAGGAAAACTTAATTCTTTCACTATTCAGAGATGAGGTGAGTTTTATTGTCTGTTGTTGAAATGGAAATTCCATTTTGTGGTAGCTTATCTTTGTTGGGATTTTGTACATGCAGTATGTACTGGTGCATGAGGATTATCAGTTATATGTTTTGCCACGGATATTGGAATCAAAAAAGATGGCAAAATCTGGACGTACTAAACAGAAGGAAGCAGATTTGGAATATAGTGTGGCAAAACAGGTTGAGAAGATGATAAGGTATATCAAAGCCTTCAAAAGCAAGAGCAAACTTATTTTCAGAATTTCACTGTGCTGAGTATTGTAAACTAGAAAGATGCATGTCCTCTGTGAAGTGAAACACAATATTTTTGCAGTTTCCTTCTCTCTGGTGATACTGCTGTGAAATTGAATGATATATTTCAATGGAATATGGAATTGCTTGTGTAGTAATTTATGAGATGGTGCATTTTCACTATTGTAGCAATTTCTTATGATTCCAAGAAAAGGAGCAAAAAGAATAACCAAGAACAATGATAAAAAATTTATGTGCGTCATGTAGGAAGGCACCTGATATCTGAGAAATGGTTTGACACATTCAGAAATTTAAATGGATTGCAGCAATTACTTCTTAATTTCACTTGGAAACTTGATTCCTGTCTTATATTGCAGATGTGTTTATTTAAATGAGTTTCTAATGAGAAATGTTGAAAGTTTTGAAGGTTTTAAAAATAATTGTCCACTGATGTATATGCTTTTGAAGTTGTAATTTGACTGGCCAAAAATTCTAGCTATCTGGATTTGCAAGTAATCTACTTAGTGCATTCTTTTGTCCCTTGTATACCATATTTAAATTTTCTAATTGATGTTGGGAATATAATCCAGTTCTCTTTTTTCATTGTTAAACTGGTATGCTGAGTACTTTTCCCTTTTATTTTTATTTTTATTTTTATAACTTTAATATCTTTCTGGCACGCATCAGAATTGAGTATGAGATGGTAAAGTGATTAAGTTTTGCAGTGAGGTTCATGAGCAAGCAATTTTATCATGTGATCTGATACACCGTGAGAGGAGAATATTATTAAAGCAAGAAATTGGAAGAATGGTGCTCTTTTTTACTGATCAGCCAAGTTTATTAGCTCCAAACATTCAGGTAAGACTTGAAGCTATTATTAATAAGACCACTTAACTTCTTATCCAAGTCCCTTTCCCAAGAAAAAAAGAGAAAAACCAAATCTCAACTTGCCTGCTTCTTCTCTAATCTTTATACTTAGATGCCTGACATGATGCTTATTTACATGTTTTCTTCTTATGGACAAGGTTGATTTTGCTGTTAATTTTGCAACATGAATATATGTTTTACTTGCTAGTTATATTTTTAACATATTTATATGTTGATTTGAAAATAAGAAAAAAGTGAAAAAATTGGTGAGAATAATCTAACGTTTTCCTGTCAATGATTTTGTAATTTAATAGAAATCAAATTTGGATATGTACATGCCTAATGAATAGGGTAATACTCCTTGCAACAGTGTCTTCTCTAATGATTTAGAGTTCTCCTGCAGATGGTATTTTCTGCCTTAGCTCTGGCCCAAAATGAGGTGATCTGGTTTTTTCAACATGTAGGAGTTGCACCGTCAAAATCTAAAGCTGCTCGAATGGTACCAGTGGACGTGGTAAGTGAAGTTTCTTATATTAGAAGAATTTGATACCATGAAATTCCTCTAATGAGGCCTGCCAGCTGCTGAAATGTTTAATTTAAACTGTATGATTTTGATTGCAGGATCCAAATGATCCAACTATTGGGTTCTTGTTAGATGGAATGGACCGCCTATGCTGCCTAGTGCGCAAGTATATTGCAGGTTAAATGAGTGTGATATAGACAAGCTTTTTCAATGGTGGTCAAATATGTTTTTGATTTGCATATTAAACACATAGTCTTGACTTTGAAATATAAAAAATTAAACTTGTAAAATGTAATCACATAGTCATGACTTTGAAATATAAAAAATTAAACTTGTAAAATGTAATCAAATATATCATTTTATTAACTGAAGAATAATTTCTTTTCATTTACTAGCAATTTTGTGATTACTTCTTGGTGTTTTTTTTTTTTTTTAAAAAGGGTTTTATCAAATATCTCCCCTGCGATTTGTGATAATTTCAATTTATGGCAAGTTTTGTGAAAAGACACATTTACCTCCCCTCTATATTGCTGTGACTGTAAGTTGACTAACTAAAAGATTAATACATCCCTAATTTGTTTATTCTAAAACTCTAATTTACTTATCTTTATTTAATTTTTTTGGTTCTGTAATTTATTTATATTAGGTACTAATTTATATTCTAAATTTTTAATAATATTAAATTTTAACGAAAAATAAATATCATCAATATATTATCATATTATTTAAAAAATAATTTATATTAAAATTTTAAAATTTTACAATAGAATTATTGTGGTACAAAAATGCTCTAAATAATAAAATTAGAAATCTTCAATGTAGTTGTTATTATTATTATTAATTAACATCATTTGTATATTCATATAATAAAGTTATTTTTTTAATTTACAGATTATGAATCTTATATATAGTAATTTTAAATTAATTTGTTAGAGAATTAATATATATATATATATATATAGATGTCTAGGATTTTTTTAATAAAATATTATTTTGTTTGTTTTAGAAAGTATACCTAACAAGCTGTAAAAATTAAAGAAGGATGAGGAAATTACGGTTTTATTTATAAAGAATAAACAAATTAGGGGTATATTTGTTTTTTAATTAGTCAACTTACGGTCAAAACAACGTAGAGGAGAGGTAAGTGTGTTTTCCACAAAACTTGCTACAAAGTGAAATTACCTCAAACCTAAGGGGAGGTATCTAATAAAAATTCTTTCCAAAAATGGATGGAGAAATTGTTCATGCTATATTTCTTGATTGTATGGTGGTGAGTGTAGATGCTAGGGGAAGATTTTGATTTTCTGTGAATTGAGGCTATTTTTCTTAAATGACTTTTTAATTCTTGGCATTGCTGCAATTTCTCTTTTGTATTGTTTGCTAGTGGTGACCTGCTTGCCAATTTTTTTTGTAACAAATTTGTTTAATTAATTTGATTTTGCTTGCTTGTTGGGAACAAAACGGTAGTGAGGTGTGTACAATACTTCTCTCTTTCCTAGATTGAGGGGGTGTCTATGGAGAATAGACAAATGGGGGTTTGGAGAACAGTCTGTTATTTCTCTTATTGAATCTTTGCTTGAGGGAGTGTAAAGCTTATCTGGATGTTGAACATTATTGAGCTGTGATATATTATGATTTTCTGATCTGTTAGTGCTATAAAAAGTTTCTCAGTTATAGGGGTGAGTGAGCTTTTAAAACTTTTTTCATTTTTTATTGCAGCTATTCGAGGTTACGCATTATCATATCTTTCTTCCTGTGCTGGTAGAATCCGGTTTTTGCTGGGAACTGCAGGAATGGTGGCCCTTGATCTTGATGCAACGCTGAAAAGACTTTTTCAACAGGTAGTTCAGCGCCTTGAAAACATACCAAAACCACAGGGTGAAAACGTATCTGCCTTCACATGCGATCTATCTGTAAGTGATCTTTGCAAACCATCTTCTATTTGCTTAGGATTAAGGGTTCATGATGGCTTCTGAAAAACCACTGACTTGCATTGAGCTTTGATAGTGGCATTAGTCACCTCTGTTGCATGAATATTTCTTATTTGTTGATTAAATATTGAGTCACTATTGTGTAGCAGAAAAATGTTACTGAGTGGTTGCTTTTCAAAGCTAATGTCAAATCATGTTCTAGGTACCACGGATATATAATGACATATAAGAAACCTGGGGGAACTTCAGTGGGTTGTATGATACCTTTGGAGGTTTTTAATTGTATATGTTCTGTGTTTTCATGTGTGTGTGTATGCACATGAAAGTTAACGATACAATGATATTTTCTCTATTACACCCGGCTATCACATCGCTAGTACATCATGATAAATCTAGAGCTTCAGCGGAGCTTTTTATGGTTGAATGTTTGTTTCTGTGTGTACTCTTGTTTGTATGCAAATCTTTATTGTAGTGATTTAACTTATATCTGTTTATCATAATTGATGCCATTCTCATTATACCTATTCACCCATCTGATTTTACGGTTTGTAGAATCCCAGGGTTCCTTTGCTTGCTGAAACCTGAATTAAATTTTGACCATGATAACCTCTTTTCTTTCTTTCCCCCCTCCCTTTGTTTGTACATCTTTGATTATCTGCAGGCTGTACACTTAGTTGATACCTCTTTCACCGAATATGATAATGTAAATGAGCACTTATTAGTAAAAGGGGGTTCAAGGGAATGCTATTCTGTTAATGTATAAAATTGAAAATGCAAGGCTACAAAATTGTTCTCCAATCAACAAAAAACAGTGTTCTGTTTAAACTGTTGCTTAATTCTTGTATGCTGGGCCGAAAATCCAACTGTACTATTTGGAATATATTTTGCAATTAACTGTTTTGTGGCTTTGAATTGGTTGGCTTAAGTTAATAATCTAATTTTGATGACAGAAATATTCCATTTTTTCTTTTAGTTGTTATATTAAAGGTTAGTACTTTGAATTGGTATTTTATTTTTCAATTATTCTTTTTGTTCACTGTTATTTTAGTCTTCATTTTAAATTGGTTTCTTTCAAGTGTGGTAGGTGATTCATAATAATTTCTGATTGTCAATCAGGGTTTCCGCAAGGACTGGCTATCAATATTGATGATTGTCACATCTGCTCGTTCATCTATAAACATAAGACATTTGGAGAAAGCTACTGTCTCTACGGGAAAGGAAGGATTACTATCAGAAGGAAATGCTGCATACAATTGGTCCAGGTACTTTCCTTGACTTCAATTTGTGTAGTTATTCTTAGTGTGAACTTGCTCATGCTTATTATTGCATTGACTTTTAAACCACACTGGTAAATACGATTCCTGTACTTCCAATAAGAAGTGGTGGTGTTTTGAAATTTGGAGTAATATTTGTAGTTTCGATGTGACATCTGACTAAAGATAAAATTTGAAGCTGTAAATTTGTTTTTGTGGTAAGAAACTGAACATATATTGAAGAAGTAGAAGAATTACAAAGTGGATCCAAAATCCGCAAAGCAGCCAAAAAATACCCTAATGAGGGAACCTTAAACCTATATAAAAGCAATATGAATATCTCCATGACTTTTTACAAAAAACACAAAGAAAACCCCTGTCCCTGCACCAAAATTGCCGTCTGTAGATATAAACTATGTTTGAGCAACAACCAGCAAACCTTTAAACCTTGTTTCACCCCAAGCCTTAATGAACCATACCTTTATACTATTTATGTTCTTCGAAGTATTCACGACTCCCGACATGCTTTTGCTATATAATCTTTGTGCCACCCAAGACAACCCTGTATTTTTCATCCCAGATATTGATTGTGAATGATCCAGATCTCCTATTTTATGGGTTGTCCTATATTAATTGGGTTTCAACGGAAAGTCATGCTACAATGTAAGTAGCACAATTTTCAAGTAATGAACTGCTTGTAAGAGTTTGAAGCATTGTTGGTACGTGCAAAAAGGTGTTGAGAAGGGTCTGACATATAAGTCATAGGCAATTGTGATATTAAAGTGAATCTAATTTTTTAGGAATGGGTATTTGCAAGTATGGATTATAATCCTCTGGCGGTTTCATATTAGCAAAATCCGTCAATTTGTGGGTTCCATGACAACTCCACTGAGTCAGTTTTTGCATATTTCTATAACTTAAATTCCCTTATGTTCAGTTTATTTGGATGACTTCCTATCGTGAGACCTTAACAGTTCATTAATATGAAAATTTATTGATATATTTATGTCGAGAAATAAGGAATTTAGTTTTAAAAAGTCCATTAATAGTTGTAAATTTCTAAGATTAGGAAGATTTGTTGTATTTTAAGAATAATCCTTTAATTAAGAGAATTTGTCTTTTTACATTATTATTTTTACAACTTTTCTATTTTTATAGTTAGGGTTGTCTAAATTAACCCGTTGTTGTACAGATCAAAAATTAATGAAGAATTTCTTTTTTTCTCAGTATTTTTCTTTTTTTTTCTTCTACATGGTATTAAAGTTTTAAGGCTTGATTTTTTGATTTTTTCTTTAGCCTTAATCGCCCATTCTCTTCTTTTTTCTCTCGGCCTTAATTGTTATTTAATCTTCTTTCTCTTATTCTTTCTTCTTTTTCGGCCTTAATCACCATTTAACTTTTGTTCTTCAATCAGCCTTCATTGCTAGAAAAAATTTTAAGTTTGGCAATCGCCACTATTGCTGAAATCGCACCAGATCAAGTTGCCCATCTTCATTGCAGTCGAATCTGTTTGTACCCTAGCGACATTTGCCTAAAACAACGTGTAGCTTTTCAAAGGACCTGCCATTTAAATCATGGCAGAGACATCCGAAATCAACAACACTACTGCCAAAACTGAAGAAGTGGCATTGCATGTAGCAACTGAGAAATTGCAACAGATTCAGTCAGCATACTGATTGAATGGAAAAAACTACTTAAAGTGGTCCTAGTTTGTTTGCACCACTTTGAAAGGAAAAAAAAAAGTAAGTCATCTGCTTGGAACAAGGTCAAAGAAAGGAGATCATCAGTTTGATGCTTGGGACGAGGAAAATTCACTTGTCATAGCTTGGCTGTGGAATTCCATGACGCATGAAATTAGTGACATGTGTATGTTCTTAACAACTGCGAAGGATATTTGGGAAACTGTTTGATAAATATACTCAAAGAAAGGTGACTTGGCATAAGTATGTGTTGCCAAGTATGTGAGATAAAGGTTTAAGTCGACTTGGCAATTCAAGGGAACAAAACTGTCACGGAATATGCTAATACACTAAAAAATCTATAGCAGGAGCTTGATCACTATAAATGCTTTGAAACAAAGTGTCCAGAGATGCAACAATTTTATAGAATTTCATAGAATAAGATCGAATTTATGATTTTCTTGTAGAACTCAACTTTGAATTTGATCAAGTCTGAGTTTAAATTCTTGATAAGGATGAAGTTCCTTCTCTGAATGAGGTGATTTTCATAATTTGATAAAACGAAAGCAGAAGAGGGGTTATGTTGAAACCCCAGAACTTGAAAGGCTCGGCTATGGTGGCTAACAAGAGCAGTGAACTAAATGTAATCTTGGAGCAACTATTAATTCCTGAAAAATGGGAAGGCAGAATTGTCGAAAACTCCAATTTGAGATAACAAGGACAACCATTGGTGTACCTACTGCAAGAAGTCAAGGCATACTCGAGAGCTTTGTTGGAAGCTTCATGGCAAGCTTTTTAGTAAGGATTGGGAAAATAAAGGAGGATAACACCGAAGTAGTGAGCAAGCACATGTGATTACTCTGCAAATGATGAGCATACAACTCAAGGAGAATTCAACAAGAGTGAAATTGAAAAGTCAAGAGCCTTACTAGGAATTCTTGAAATGCCTTCAGGTACTTGCTCTTTGACACATTCAAGTAAAATTTTTATTTCTATTGGATTTAATACTTCAGATAAAACCTTTGGCAATTCATGAATCATAGACTCAGGAGCAACTGATCACATGATACATTCATCACATAAATTCAGCACCAATACCCCTTGTCCTAGTACTAGAAAAATTATTACTACTGATGGTTCACTAATCACTGTAGTAAGAATAAGAGATATTAAGATTAGTCCATTACTCACATTGAAAAATATACTTCATGTACTAAACTGTCCACAAATTTGGTTTTTATAAAATAACTAACTCAAGACATGTCTTGCAGTGTGATTTTTTATCCTATCTACTGTGTATTTAAGGACTAGGCTTCGAGGAAAATTATTGGACGTGTTAAGGAAGAGGATAGACTATACTACCTTGAAACACCAAGTAATATGAGTTTCTCTAAGGACAAGTCATTTGTGTCATTTCTTTTTGAGTGTTACTCATCAAATAAAGAAAAAATCTGGCTTTATCATCATAGACTTGGATATCTGATATTCAATACTCTCAAAATATTGTTTCATAATTTGTTTAAGAGATTAGATATTGAGTTTTTTCGATGTGATGTCTGTGAATTTGCAAAGCACAAGTGAGTGCCTTTTCTCATTAATAATAAAAGAAGTTCAATTCCTTTACTTATCTATAGTGATATTTGGGATCCCTCTACTATTCTTAATATTTTTGGAACACATTGGTTTGTCTCATTCATTGATAATTATAGTAGAGTGTATTGGAGCATTCTACTTAAGAATAAGTTTGATGTGAGTTTTATTCTTCCTAATTTTCATGCCATGGTTCAAAATTAATTTAGGGTAAAAATTAAAAGGTTTAGGCTTAACAATACTAGAGATTATTTAAATCAGATTTTAACCTCATACTTTCAACAATAAGGGATAATTCATGAATCATCTTGTGTCAGCATTTCACGATAAAATGGAATTGTTGAGAGAAAAAATGGTCATCTACTTTATACAACCCAAGCATTTTTTTTTCCAAAATAATATGCCTGAATCTTATTGGAAGGAGGTTGTTTTAATAGCAACACATCTCATAACTGTCTGCCTTCTAGAGTCCTAGATTATAAAAGTTCCATGGAAGTGCTCTCAGAGTCATATCACAATCTCCAAATTACCAACCACTTGACACCAAAAATATTCAGATGTATGTCATTTGTTCATATTCACAGTCAAAATAGGTAAAAATTGGACCCTAGAGCAATCAAATGTATCTTTGTAAGGTATTCTTCTAACCAAAAAGGTTATAAATGTTATCATCTACCTTCAAAAAAATTCTCTCAGTAGATGTTACCTTTCATGAGAGTCGGTCATACTTTACCGATCTTTATCTTTAGGGAAAGAATTTAGTGATAGAAGATAAATAAGATCTCATTATTCTTCCTTTCTTGTCAAGCTTTGTGCCTTCCATGTCGGTGTCTAATCCAATCACTACGAATCCTGAGTTTACTTCTGCTCGAGATAATAAAAGATTATCTGGTCAAGTATATTCAAGGAGTATAGCACCTTCGATCCCTGAACTTGTGCAAGCTCAAGAGTTAGAACCGAATTCTGGAATCGAGGTAACAGTTTTTAATCTTAATCCTTCTTTTGATTCTCCTACATTAAAAGAGCCTGAACTTCATGAGTTTGAACCTTACTTGAGTAATGACCTCGATCAAAATTTGCTCATTGCCCTTAGGAATGGAATTAGAGAATGCACCAAACATTCTTGTAACCTACTCTCTCATGTTGTCACATTTAGAAGATTCTCACCATCTCATAGGAGTTTCCTGATAAACTTAAACAATATTCCCATTCCTACTACTTTGTCTGAAGTATTATCTAATGAAAAATAGAAACAAGTTATGAATGTAGAGATGGAAGAGTTAGAAAAGAATAAAACTTGAGAGATAGTAGATTTATTTGCACGAAAGAAAAAGATGGGGTGTAAGTGGGTCTACACAGTGAAATATAAAGCAGATGGTACTTTAGAGAGGTATAAAGCGAGATTAGTAGTCAAATGATATACTCAAACATACGATGTGGATTATCAAAAAACATTAGCTCCAGTTGCTAAAGTGAATACATTTAGAGTCTTGTTGTCTTTGGCAGCAATTATAGTTGGGATTTGCAATAGTTTGATGAAAAAAATGCGTTTTTACATAGAGATCTTAAAGAAAAAATTTACATAGAAATCCCACTTGAATTTGGCAAGAGTCTGGGGAATAATAAGTTTATAGATTGAAGAAAGTTTTGTATAAGCTTAAGCAGTCTCCGAGGGCATGGTTTAGAAGGTTCGAAAGTGTGATAGTGTGTATGAGATATAAATAAAGCTAGGAAGATCATACCTTATTTGTTAAACACAAGTTCAGAGAGAGTTACTGTACTTCTAGTATATGTTGACGACATCATTGTGACAGGAAACGATGAGAAGGAAAGACATGCTCTTAGACTACGGTTAACAAGTAAATTTGAGATCAAAAATCTAGCGAAGTTAAAATACTTCCTCGGAATTGAGATTGCAAATTCCAAATAAGGAATCTTTATCTCTCAACAGAAGTACATTATAAAGTTGCTTAAAGAGACAAGAAAATTGGCGTGCAAACCGATGAGTACACCAATAGAGCCTAATCATAAACTTAGAGAGGCTGAATAAGATATTGCAGTAAATAAAGAGATGTATCAACGCCTTGTAGGAAGATTTATTTATTTCTCTCACACTAGGCCTGATATAGCCTACGCTATTAGTGTGATCGGTCAATTTATGCACGATACAAAAGAGATTTATTTACAAGCGGTCGATAGAGTGCTACAGTACCTAAAAGAAAGTCTTGGGACGGGAATTTTGTTTAAAAAAGGTGATGGAATGATACTTGAAACTTATACAGATGCTAATTCTGCTAGATCGGTAATTAACAGAAGATTGACCTTAGACTATTGCACCTTTATTGGAGGAAATCTTGTAACTTAGAGAAGTTAGAAACAAAACATGGTAGTAAGATCTAGTGTAGAAGTAGAATTTCAAGCAATGGTTCAAGGAGTTTGTGAATTACTAGGGTTGAAAATTATCTTGGAAGATCTGAAGATTAAATGGAATAGAACAATGAGACTTTATTGTGACAGCAAATCAACAATTAGTATTGCATATAACCCAATACAACATGATCGAACAAAGCATATTAAGATTGACAAACACTTCATTAAAGAGAAATTGGAAAGTGGCTTGATTTACACACCATATGTCTACTAACTGTTAGCTAACAGATGTGCTCACTAAATGATTGAGTGACACTGTGTTTCAAGTGATCATATTTAAGCTGGGAATGGAAAACATCTATTCACCAGCTTGAGAGGGAGTGTTAATAAATAAAGAAATTAGTTTTAAAAAGTCTATTAATAGCTGTAAATTTCTAGAATTAAGAAGATTCGTTGTATTTTTAGAATAATCCTTTGATTAGGAGAATCTGTTTTTCTACATTTCTATGTTTGTAACTTTCCTATTTTTGCAGTTAGGGTTGTTTATATTAACCCGTTGTTGTACAGATCAAAAATCAATAAAGAATTTCTTTTTTTCTTAGTATTTTTTGTTCTTTTTCTTTTACAATTTAAAATGTATGTCAAATTCAACAGTTGATACACGGGGACAAACTCCAGGACATGCAATGGAAGAATAATGATGTGTTTGAATTTGTTTCATTGCAGATGTGTTGATGAATTGGAGTCTCAGTTATCAAAGCATGGAAATCTCAAAAAGCTGTATTACTACCACCAACATCTTACAGCAGTATGCAGTTGCTTTGTATTTTAAACTGATTTGCAGGGAACAATTTGATTAGAAATGATATTGTCCCTATTATCCTGTTTCCTGCTCTTATATGTAATTTTAATGCGACATAATTGTTATTACAGGTTTTTAGGAACACTATGTTTGGACCAGAAGGACGTCCTCAGCATTGTTGTGCATGGCTTGGTGTGGCTAGTAGTTTTCCTGAGTGTGCTTCTCCAATTGTTCCTGAAGAGGCAATCAACCACCTTCACTGCTCAACTTCTTTTGAACCTTTCTTGCATCCTTAAATTTTCATACTTTTGCATGCTGAGAACCAAAGGATAACAATGCTCCTAGGACCGAGGTGGAATTAATGTTTTTAAAAGTGTTCTAAACAATGCTTAATGAGCAGCCTAAATTTTCATACTTGCATCTCTTAGAGTGAAGTATATTTATTCAAGAGTAGGGTAGCAAAAAAGCGCGTGCTTTTCATGAAGCAGCCCAAAGTGCAAAGCATGTTTTTTCTTGTTCTTTTATTCACTTTCTTGGATTAATCAACTTCCAACCAAACAATAAGAAGTTTGATCTTTTTAATTATCATTCTTCTATTTAGATGCTTTTTAATCTTTGCATTTGTGGAGGAATATGTTTGAATCTTTTAAGTATATTGAACGACACTTCTTGCAAATCCATATTTTCTTTTTGTTTAAAAAATATTGACTTTCAAGTTCGGGTTAAATTCCTAAAGCCTACCACCTACCTGCAAAAAATGCTGAGTTTCCTACTTCCCGAAGATTGTAGGGTTTTGGTGAGGGCCCCATTTTCGAACTCAACTTACACCAAGTAAGTTCAGGGGGTTCTTGTTAATAGAAAAGGATTTCAGTTCGTCTAGGCATGGGATTTGCACATGCATTTTGCACTGAGGTTCAATGACCCTCTACAATTCTCTTTTCTGCTGGAGTAAACTAAGATAAGATGGCATGTTACTTGTAAATCCTAATGAAATGCAGATAATACAAAGCCTTGTGATATGATATTATAGCTCCAAAATTACTGGAAATATGTGAGTGCACATTCACTGCAGTTTTCTTTCTCAAGGTATTTTGTATAAAGGATTTTGTTTTCTAATTAAATCTTCAGATGGAATTCAATGTTTTTATTGTTCCATTGAAATGTACTATTCCTTGAATTATGGTGAGAGTATTATTTTTTTAACCACAATATAAGCCATTGGCTTGTCTAACTGCTAATGCATAAATTGCCAGAATGGTTATTAAGTGACAAATGTGGTGGTAGATGCTTTTTACATCCACATCACTTCTCCTCATGTAAAGCAAAAAGAAATGGAAATGACTAAAAATATATGTTACTGCATGCAGATAACAAAAATTGGGCGAGATGCGGTTCTATATGTTGAGTCTCTTATTGAATCCATCATGGGGGGATTGGAAGGACTGATCAACATTCTAGATTCTGAAGGAGGATTTGGTGCTCTGGAAATTCAGGTTCATATTCTTAAGTTATGTTATAGCATGAGAAATTTTTTTATGGTAAATTGTTCCACAAATCTAATTTTGAGAGAAATCTCAGCTTCTTCCAGAGCAGGCAGCATTTTATTTGAACAATGCATCAAGAGTTTCAATTCCTTCAGCAAAATCTCCAAAAGTAGCAGCTGGTTTTCCTTTGCCTGGTCATGAGAGCTATCCTGAAAATAATAATTCTATCAAAATGTAAGGCACTTTTAATCAAGGCAAGGGATTTTTTTCCCTCCTGGGAAAAACCTGCACTTCACTGAATAGTGGGATCTTAACCTTTTTGTTTTTGGCAGGTTAGAAGCTGCAATGCAGAGGTTGACCAACCTATGTTCAGTTTTGAATGATATGGAACCCATATGTGTTCTTAATCACGTCTTTGTTCTGAGGGAGGTGAGTTTCTATTCAACACCCCCAATCCTAAATTTTCCTTTTATGGTTGTAGAATTGTGTACCTTCTATGCCTTTTCATTTTCCTTGTGCAACCGTTTTTTGTTTATTAGTATCCAGTTCTCTTGCTGGTAAACTTCATTGACTTTAATCTTCTCTCTCATTCAGACATCACGAATCTACTTTATAATGACCTTATTTTTTCAGTTGATCTTACTTGTCCTTCCAGTTTTTTGTTTGCATTGTGAATTTTGAGATCGTTATGATGTAGTAACATCAAGAGGTTCATTCTGCCTTTTCCTGTTGTTAACAGAGAGAGAGAGAGAGAGAGAGCGCCATATAGGCTGAGAGAAAATAAAGACTTCCTTGTTATTATGTTGTATTTTTCTAATCAGTGCAAGATTTGTATAGAGCTAAATCTATAACAAATGAGGAAAGACGACTCATGACAAAAAGATCTTAATAAGCGCCAGCTAATGGCACCCATACATTTATATTTTAGCTTTTAACACTCCCCCTCAAGTTGGGGCATAGATATTTGTAATGCCAACTTGGATCAAAGATACAGTAAGGTTCCTTTGTGCACCAATTTGTTAATATTACGACCAACTTCTTCATTTCTGCCAGCAACTCAACAAATGCAGCTGTAACACTAAAAGCATTCACATTTATGACATTTTTCTCCTACTTCCACAATGGACAGAACACAATATCTCAACATCCATTTGAGACCAAAAAAAAAAAAAATGTATACAGTAAAAGATAAGCTGGGAGACAGCTCAATCTTGCTGCGACAAGCAAGAGAGAGATCTCATGGCCGTTTTCTTTTTTTTTTTTTTTTTTTTTTCTCTAGATGAGAGGGAACCTTGGGAGAAAATCTAACTAAGCAGTAATTTTCAGATTTCTTTTCTAGGCCCAAAACAATGAGAAACAGTAGAAAATAGATGCATGAGATGAGTCAACTAAGCTGAGACAAAACAAGAAAGAGAGAGAGATGACCTTTGAGAAAAACCTGATGACCACAGAGAGAGACACCAGGCCAAGAGAACCAAGAGGGATGGCTGCTGGAGAGAATTGAGAAGACAATGGGCTTTTGAAGGTACTAGCCGGTGTGTCGCCGGTGAGTCCTTATCTACTGAAGAAAAACTGAGATGATGACAGAAGCGTTGAGACTTTGATTAGCGAGTGGAGGCTTTTCCGGTGACCTTTGCAAAAATTCTTGAGTGGTTTAGTCAGTCGTCTGTGTCTGGTTCTTTTGCTGTGGGTGTGTCACCCTTGGTTGCTGAACAGCTAGGTTTTCTTTTCATGAATTAGGGAGTGTAGTTCTTTGATTTTCGGCAAGATCTAAAGATTTGGGGGCGTCATAAAATGAAAAATAAAGAGTGGCTATATATTAATGCACACTTGTAGCAGCTTGATAAGTATGTTTCAAAAGTCTTATTACCTTCAACCGATAACTTATAAAAAAAAAAAAAAAAAATCTGTCTTCTAGCTTAAAACTCGTCAAAATTTTGAAATGAATGGAAATTAAAAATGAAACCTATATGATAAGCTGGCACTTACCTTGAGCTGATTTTTAGTTATAGCTTGTCATTGGGAGCCTTGAAGTAACCAAAACCAAATGATCTTGTGCATACATGGAGTATAAAATCAGATCGCATCATATTGTTGTGATTTTATCATAACATTCTAATCCAATGTGCAGTACATGAGGGAATGCATCCTTACCAATTTCAAGAGGAGATTACTTGCAGTGCTGAAAACTGATAATGATCTTCAACGGCCTTCCATCCTGGAGTCAATGATTCGCAGACATATGAGCATTGTTCACATGGCAGAGCAGCATATTAGCATGGATCTAACACAGGGTATTCGAGAAGTTTTGCTTTCCGAGGCCTTCACTGGACCAGTTGCTTCTCTGCACTTGTTTGACAAACCAGCAGAGCAACATACTGGATCAGCCACTGAAGCTGTATGCAACTGGTACATAGAAAATATTGTCAAGGACATATCTGGTGCTGGAATTCTGTTTACTCCAATCCATGAATGCTTCAAAAGCACTAGGCCTGTTGGTGGATATTTTGCTGAGTCGGTCACTGATCTCCGGGAATTGCAGGCTTTTATTCGTCTTTTTGGTGGCTATGGAGTGGACAGGCTGGACAGAATGATGAAAGACCACACAGCTGCCCTCTTGAACTGCATTGACACATCACTGCGGTCAAACCGCGAGGTGCTAGAGGCAATTGCTGGCAGTATGCATTCTGGTGACAGAATAGAAAAAGAGGCGTGTTTGAAGCAGATTGTGGATTTGGACACGGTAATCGGGTTCTGTATTGAGGCAGGGCAAGCACTGGCTTTTGATCACCTTCTAGCTGAAGCTGCTGGTGCTGTTCTTGAAGAAGGTGTGCCACTGATACACTCGCTACTTGCTGGGGTAGTTAAGCATATACCTCAAGAAATACCTGAAAAGAAGGAAATCAGGAGGATTAAAGGGGTGGCAAATAGCATTGGTGTGATTGCTGATCACGATTCTCAGTGGGTAAGATCTATTTTGGAGGAGGTTGGAAGTGCAAACGATGAGTCATGGAGCTTGTTGCCTTATCTATTTGCGACCTTCATGGCATCCAATATTTGGAACACCACTGGCTTCAATGTTGAGACTGGGGGCTTTAACAACAATATCCATTGCTTAGCAAGGTGGGGTTTATTTTTCAACTTATACTTGAAAATTAGGAAACTACTGTGCATGCATACTAATTATCCAATCCTCATTGACTCTTGACCACTCATTCTACCCTATTATTATTTTGATTGGTAGATTGGCAATCCGTATATTTGATTTCTTTTGCTTTGTTGGCCATGAATTGAGAAACCGTGCCAACTTGTGGTTGCAACATACTTTTATCACGAGGTTTTTGCTTGTGCAATATCATTACCACATATTATAGCTTGGTTTAACGATTTTGAAGATCTGTGACTAATATGTTTTACAATTCAGCCACTGAAGCTCTGTATTTCTTTTGTGACCATATATGTTTCTGCATCCTCTGTTGGATATTTAGTAAAAGAAATGGCTTTAAGTCTCTTATTAGGCCTCAAACTAATATATTTTTTATTCTGCAACAAAAATTTTCTGGCAGGTGCATTAGTTCTGTGATTGCAGGACGTGAATATGTTAGATTGGAACGCGAACATCAACAGAGACAATCTCTCTCAAATGGCCATGGTGAGACTTTGGATCCTGAAATACAAAGCCGTGTATCTGCAGAAGCAAGCATTAAGTCTGCAATGCAGGTTTTTGTCAAATTTGCTGGAGGAATAGTTCTAGATTCCTGGAGTGAAGCTAACAGGTTAGCTAAGATGACAATAATATATGCATACATTTATCTTTGTATTTATTTTTGTGTGCGAATTTATGTGGGGCATGCATGATCTCCTCGTGTCAGTTCTTTTCTTTCATCACTGCATCTGAAGATGAATCTATTTCTATTGTTATGAAAGATCATTTAAGGATATCCATTTGTTCAATCTACTGAGTGCATTTGTTAGTAGTTACTACATAAATATATGGACGCCGTTGATGAATCTCTTTATTTTTGGTAGATCTCATCTTGTAGCCAAGTTTATATTTCTGGACAAACTCTCAGAGACCTCACCATTCCTTCCAAGAAGTTCCCTGGAACCTCATGTTCCCTATGCCATTCTCCGTTCTATATACAGTCAGTACTATTCAAATTCACCATCAATCCCTCTGGCACTATTAAGCGTATCACCCCACCATTCACCTGCCATATCATTAGCACATGCTTCTCCTTTAATGAGGCAGCCCCAGGGAGATTCAACTCCTCAGTATAGTGTCAATGACTCAGGTTACTTCAAAGGATCATCGTCACACAGCCAAGACATCTATGATGCTGATAGTGGAAATCTAAAGAGCATGGATAGTAAACACTGGAATGTTCGCCGGTCTGGGCCACTGGATTACAGTTCAAGCCGGAAAGTTAAGTATGTTGAAGGCTCGACTTCAGGTAGCACAGGTCGCAGTCCACTGCCAAGATTTGCAGTGTCAAGGTCTGGTCCTATATCATATAAGTAGAATAATGGTGTGCACTGAAGAGAAACAAGTGGTAAGTTATCCACTTCTTGTCTGTGATTAGGTGTTCATTAACATATGTAATTACGGAGCTTTTATACGCAAATTTTGGCAAAAATGTATCTAGATGTACTTCGTACCGTCATATAAGTTAATGGTCTCTTTATATAATCAGAAATAGATGTACTAGTTTTTAACAATATTAGTCAATGAAATAGAGATGAGCAAAATCAGTAGGCTCACAAGTTTGTGAATAAACCAAAATTGAATATACAATTTTGAGGTGGACGGAACTGAATCGGTTCAATATTTGATTTTGATGTGGTTTTAAGGTATTTTTAATCGGTTTTTGATTTTTTTTTTATTCTGGTTTATTAGTGAATCAAAACTGTTTAAAAGAGGCGCTCACGACTGTAAAATAGATCAAATTATGTCAATTAGAGGGAAAGAGAAACTTTTCTCATTCTTTAGTCCTTTAATTTTTTATTTTGAATATTCTTACCAGAAAATAAACAACAATTTACAAATATAAAGAAGTTGATCCGGTCATCACTCGTAATAAGAATACCGATGTTCATCTACAGTCAGTACGATAGCCGGTTTTTGGTGAGGTTGCAAATTCAGCTTTGGTAAGGCAACTTGCTGAAACTTAGCGTAGGTGATGCCTGCAAGATGAACATCAATTGAGATTATGGTATGGGTATGCTCTAAAGAAGTATAAACATTTTTGGGCAAATCATACCTCAAAGTTTCTTTTGTTCCACGACGTACTTTACAACGGATTGTTGGGAGCCCAAGGCGCTGATGAGCCTCGTACCGGTGACATCCAGAAAAACCTTTGTGAAAAGAGAAATAAAGGATTAATGAAAGATTATGGTATTCATCTATAGCTAAATCTCTGGAGGAGTTTCTTTTTTTACTTCTTTTGCCTCTTCCTCGTTGTTGGGAAACAACAAATGGAATTACAGAAGTTGAAAAGCATAGGCATCAATCAAGTAGAAGAACTCTAAAAGGGAATTTCAAATGAGTACAAACCATAGTAAATTCCATCAACCTCGATGACATCAATCTGCATCAATTTTTTGTACAAGTCAACTTAACCAAGCAAAGAAAGGAAATTTAAAAGTCAAATAACTGCTAATTGAAGCTATCTACAGCCATGAAGGTATGAACAAGCTACAAAATGTAATGAAATTTAACGAGAACATCCTAGCATGCCATGTAAAAGATAAAGATAAAACCCCCATTGCAGGGACATTGCAAAAAAAACCTAGAAAGCATTTAGGTGAGAATGCCTGTGTTTCAAGTTTGTTGTAGAGCTGATGTGGCATGCTGATGTGGCAAAATTAAGTGAATTACTTGTACATGCTGAAAACAGATTCTCTTAAGTTTGTTATTTTCAGTTTAGCAGTCAGTTTCTTTGAGCTGTGAAGTGTAAGGCTGATATAACAAGAAAACTGAGAGGCCATTTGTAATCAAGTCTTCAGGAAATCAAAAGAGAGATCAAGGAGGGTGGTGAGAGGAAACTGAGAGCAGACAGAAAGCTTTCTTTCTTTTCTTTCTTTCCTAAGTTTCTTTCTTGGTTGTACATTGAGTTCATGTGATTCAAGGGGAGTAATAAAAGGATTGTGTGTTGATCTTGCCGTGGATGTAAGCCAAGTTTCTTGGCTGAACCACGTAAATCATCTGTGTTGCTTGTTTGGTGTTTGTTTAAATTCCTTAGTGTATTGTTCATATTAGTTCATTGCAGCATATTTGGTTTCATTGACTTCTTTGAAGGCTTAAGCTCTGTAATTGATTCTTGTGAGCTGGAAGACAGAAATTAGAAGAGTCAATTCTTTACAATTTGGTTCCATTAAAAGTTTAAGAAGGTTGTGCAATGAATTCATGTAGTAAATCCCGTATTTAAGAATAAGGCTTAGTTAAACTGAAATGCATGACTCTATGAACACGTTTAACTTCTCTTCTTCTTTTTCTTCTTCTTCCTCTTTACAATTAGAAAGGGGGAGAACAAATTAGATTACTTTGCGGTTATGTTCCTCTGCTCGAAGTTCCATTTTCTAAGAATTTAAAATTCTTGGGACTATTAGATCTAGGAATCAAAGTTTTGCAGCCTCCATTTGTGTAGTTTTCTTATTTGTACGTATTAAAATAGTAATTTCATAAGTCAGTAATATTAAAGGTGATGATGGCAGATAAAACTAGTATGGGATGATGGTGGTTGTAGTAATGGTTCTGAAAGAGATATATATAATGGTGAATGACAACGGTAATTATGCTCTTAGTGATAACAATATTGATGGCAGCAATGGTGGATAGGGAGCAGATACAATGGAGGTGGTGCCGGTGGAATTACTAGCAACAACAGAGGTCATTTTGCTGGTCATAGTGATGGCACTACTAATGGCACTTTAGTTGTTTCCATACTGTCAAAAATAATGACAGAGATGCAGCGGTAGTTACTAGAGCAATAAACAAGGTGGTGCTGTGTCAGAGATGCAGATAGCAACATTGGAAACAATAACAAGGAACTGGGAATCAATCTAGTGGCGGTGATACAGGAAAAAATGACATGTAAACAACTGGAATTTTTCAGAAAGTCAATAAATTTGATACAAGCATGCAATACGTTCACAGCATGAAGGCAAACGTTAGAATTCCTAAATGAGTTAAAATTAAACAAAAGAGACCCATTTCTTATACCTCTTACATGGATTATGCTAGACTCGCCTTTAATACTAATATATATTAAGCCCTCACCTAATAACTTTAATTTTTGGGTTCGAGTGATTAATTGAGTATCTAAGCCATTTTTGAAATGGTCTTGGTCTCGTCGAATTTACATCTATCCTTGATATCTAGTGTTGTTCTCATCCAATTCACATTTATGTACTCATCAGATTCATTTCCGTGTGAGGGCCCTTAGCTTTTGGGTCAAGTGGTTTAGGGTATTGTTTGGTATTGCTACTTTCACTTACTTTGAAAGCAAAGTTGAATTTTAGTAGGAGCTCACTCACTTTTTCCCTAAAGATATCACATCCAGTGCTTTCCTCAATCCCAAACATACCCTTAACCAAACGACTACATGGATGCTCTCAACTGATTTTATGTTTCAATCTCCGTAGCTTCTTGCTTTAAATCATCAAAAAGAGACGGTTTAACTGCTATAAGTTACAAACTTATATGTTATGAAGTAGCGTCAACTCTAACCTAAGCTGAAAATTTGGCCAAAAACTTAATATAACATTCAATACAGCAACTGATATGGAGAAAAGAAAAGAAATTACAAGTAATCTGAATCCAACTAAAGGGAACATAGCATGAAAAAAAGTGCTTACTGGTACTTGAAGGCCTATTTCTTTAATGCTGTCCATCAGTTCCTTGACTTTGTTAAGATCATTAGCTCTAGTTCGCATCAATGGCCTCTTTATCTTATCAAGTGGAAGCTCCAATATCACGGGGCCGCCTGTTTCAGAACTACTGCTGGTGGGAGGAGTTCCATTTGAAGAAGCAGAAATGGAGAAGCACTTAAATGTGTTTGGCTTTGGCAGTTGCAGAACAAAATTTGCCATCTTTTTTTAGCCACTCTTTTTGAGTCTCGTTCTTTTAAAGATGAGAGACCAAAAAAAAAAAAAAGAAAAGTGATTGTATGCGGTCAGCATCATCAAATGTCAAGTCTGTTGCTTCATCATAACCGTTGAAGCATTATTTTAGTAATATAACCTCTCAATAATAGATATTTAGATGTTTATTTATTAGTTGATTCATAATTCTAATGTAAAAGGCAATAATAGATTGTATTTGGATTATAATTAATTTCAATTTGCAAATGACTCAAGTTTGCAAAATAAAATAAAAATACAGTTTAGTACAACGATTCTATAAATACTATTTAAATTTGAGAAATTAACGGTAGGATACTTTTGGGTATAGAATCCGTACAACAGTTAGTTAGAGATCAGTTTGGAAATTTTTTAATAATTTCTTAAAATTAATATAAATAAATCCTAATAACTTCACCTTATAATTTTAATTAATTAATTATATATATATATATTATTAAAAATTGAAGCCATACAAATAAATATCAATAACTCATATTATTATTTTTATTTAGAAAATTAAAATAATGAAAGCAACGTCAATTATGTTAAAGTTGAAGTGTACAAAAGTGGTTCAAGATAACTCATATTTATAATCGTATAATTAAATAGTTTTATTCTTAATGAAAATTATTAGGCCGTATATTTAGAAATAGTTAGTTTCACTTGTGGTGCTGTGCCATATTGGAAGAATGTGCACTCAATTGCTACATATTTGTATACTAGTTTATATGAAAGAGCACAGCAGAGCAATAACACAACAATGTCCCACCCTTTATGAAAATAAAAATATTGGTATACATATAGCAACAATTCAAACAGGAACAATTAGGGTTAGGTAAAATTAAATTTGAGTTTTAATTTATTAAATGAATTGAAGTGAAGGGAATTGATCTTACGGGTTCACCACCTACTTATGAATAATTATTACATACAAAAGGGATAAATTATCGTTTTAACAAGGATTTGTAAAAATATCAAAACACTAATAAAATAAAAACCCTAAACACTAAATGCAGTGTTGTCACCTACATCATCATCATCATTATTATTATTATTATTATTATCAATAACTAATTTAATTATTTAATCAAAAACTACAAAATTTCGAAATAAAAATAGATAATTGGTTGCATATAAAACGGAGATACTACCGAGCAGTCTGCGCACTGCTTGCTTGAGAGCTGAGAAAATGATATCAGCCACAATGGCTGCTGCGAACCCCATCTCTCTACTCCGGTAGTCTCTCTCCCTCCATTTTTATTTTATTTATCTGTATATTTACGTAAAATTGAATTGGGTATTTTGTTTTAACAGAAATTATGCAGCAACAGTTCGAGCTTTCGCAAACGTGAGAGCTCCATTACGATCCTCTTGTAATTACAACTCTATTAAATTTCTTCTTCCTCTTCACTCTCGCAGGTAACAAATTTTGCTCCTCTTATTTATTTTATTGATTTTTATAATCTCTAATTGATATGTTATAATAAATATTAGTAGCAATTTTCTTTCTTTCTTTCTTTCTTTCTTTCTTTTTTAGTTCTGGATTTTTGGAAAAATAATGGTGGACACTGAACTGATAATACCCAAATTTTAATCTGTTAATTTATTTATTATAATTGATGGAATACCTTAATCAGAACTTCGGAGAAAATTGTGTGGCTGCCATAATCGGAGCTTGAAATTTAACTGCCTGTTGTGTTTATCCCCAGATGCTTGAAATTCTGTAACTTTTTTACTTATTGTCACTAGGAGGGATGAAAGATTTAACCCTGTACTTCACGAGAAATACCTTGCAATCTATTTATACTTCTGATTGTAATGTTTCTAATTTGGCGCCATAATTGAATTATGAAAGTAGCTTCTTCAGGGCAAATGGTTTTTATATGTTGGCAGCCTTGAAAGGCTAGTTGTTTTGTTTCACTGGTTTGCCGTTGTAGGGACGATGCCTCGTTGTCTGCTAATCTTTGTTTGAAAAGATACTCTTTTTATTTTGTTAATATTATATTTTTAATGATTTAAGTTTATTGGCTCTCTCTAGCCTCATTTTCTATTCCTTTATTTCTGAAACATTCACTTTTCCTGCAGAAGCAAACATTAATTGCAGTTATGAAAGTAAATTTGACAATTTTCTACATGTTAATTTGAAACTTTCTCAGGTCTCTGTGTCATGTTAATGTCATGAATAATGAAGAGGCGGCTGCCAAAGCGGCTGCAGTGAATGCTGATAGTGATGCTCCAACCATGTACTGTAGTAACCCTAACCCTGGTTTCTCAAGTTATATTTACTTTATGATCTGACCAAATATTGCTTTTAAAGAAAGTTTTAGAGGCATCTCCTGATGTTTATAACCTAATCATAAGCTAATTCCTTTGGCTTTGTAAATAGACAGGCTGGGTTTCTGATAAATTTTATAAAACCTCAGGACATGTCTTCGATATCTTTTGACAAAGTTTATGAAGATATCCAAAATCTCATGGAGGCTTCTTTCGAATTTTGAAACCCGCGGTTTTGCTTGTACTTTAAGCAAACCTCAAGGGAGGCCAATGGAAATTTTCTCTTTGTTATTAAATTTTATGGATGGAAGAGCAAGTTCAATGACACCTTTGAAATTACAAAAGTTGTGGAAATTCTCAAAGGATTGTTAAATCATAGAACTTTTCAGTGAGTCACTTTGTCATTGTTAGATAAAGCATTGAATGCTAACAGTATCACAAATTCAATCACAGTTAATAAGTGGTTTACCTTAGGTGCTGTTTGGATATGAATAGACAGACAAGCGGTAGAAAGCAAAAACAAATGACTTACCCTCATCCTATGGTATTTAGTATACTGACAATTACTGAGTAAACCAAAAAATTCTATTCTGTTGTGCATGTTTGTGTGCGTCTGTATCTACGTATATATAGCACAATAGGGAGAGTGTACTTCTGTTCCAATATATGTTGAGAGAGAGAGCGAGAGGGTATTGTGCTCCAATATATAGGAACAGAGGTATTTCTGCTTCATTATAGTTAGAACATTTGTAAAATGTCGTTAACTATCTAATATGAAAGTTTTGGACAGTAGGAACAGATTGAGGATCAGCCAAAAACTTAATTGAAGCTCAAATTTGACTACTAACTTTGAAAATATCTAATAGTTAATACGTTAAATTATCGACTTTGGGCCCATATTTGGATTCTTCTTAAGTGTAACATCTTTAATAGATATTGTCGCTAAGCATTATTTCTTCTTCTTTGGGTTTTCAGATTTGACAAGATCATAGCAAAAGAAATCCCTTCCTCTATTGTATATGAGGATGACAAGGTCCTAGCATTTAGAGATATCAACCCGCAGGCCCCTGTTCATGTTTTAGTTATTCCAAAGTTGAGAGATGGATTGACAATGCTTGGGAAGGTTAGTTTTATCAGTTTCCTTTTATTCCTATAATTTTTCTGGACTAAAGAGTTCTCCTGTTGCAATGATAAGATCATTCTTTTAGTTAGGTTACTTCATCATTTTCATACTAAGATTATGATATATCGTGCCAAATATTTTATTAACATCACAACAATTTCACAGGTATTGCAAAGAATTATTATTTGTGGGAGTAACTAACCTATGAACATCACAATATTTGTGGATAAGTGCATTCTTATTCTTTTTAGAAATTGTATGATGCACCTAGTTCTGACTATTGTTCACTGTAAAGCTGGATAACTGCAAATACACGCTATACAAAAACATGTGTGTGTTCATGGATTTTGTTTTCGCAATACGGACTGCTGACGTTGGAGACAACATCCATTTGATGACATCGAACATCAAACTGGTAACATAATGGATGATAACATGGGTGTTAGACTAGTAATGTTGAACGTCAGATTGGGAACATGTTTGCTACCAATAACTTTTGTGATACCCATACATGTTGGCTATTATAGTGACTCATATATGCATATGTACCACATGTTAGAACTGGATGCTCTCCATGCTTTTCAATTGGATTGGTTTTTCTGTGTGGTTTCATACTTTCTTCTCAAGTTGAAGCTCTCGATCCATCTCAATTTTAAAATGGTTACTCTGTGATTTCATGCCTACTTCCCTGTCAGGCTGAAGCAAGGCATGGGGAGATTTTGGGCCATCTTCTTTATGCAGCAAAAATAGTGGCCGAGAAAGAAGGAATCCAGGATGGTTTTCGAGTAGTTATCAACAATGGTCCTAGCGCCTGTAAGCTTTCCAATCCCGTTGCATATAATTTCGCTCAGAAATTTATTTTAAGTCTTTTTCTTTACATTGACCTGTTTGACACGATTGTGTACGTGCTTTGTCTCCCTCTCTCCTTCGTCCAGGTCAATCTGTTTTCCATATCCATTTGCATGTCTTGGGCGGCAGACAAATGAAATGGCCACCTGGTTGAACGCTTCAAACAGATGCAAAACTTCAATTCCTTGACCCTTATTTTCTGCTACTCATTTTTCGTTTCTGTAGTGAGACGGTATGGAGTGGTATTTTCCCAGTAGCTAGGACTTGAAATATGTAATAGACTGACGTAAAAACGTGTTTATTCACTTTATTCATGCATGACCCAAAATAGAGCTGAATGAAAATAAAAGGGTTTTTTTTTTTTTTTTAGTTAGTGGTCATTTCCAGGCCCAATTGAAATTTTAGTCAACTCAAAAATTATACTTAATTTTGATTTTAAAAAAATTTTCAAGATATTTCAACGTTTAAACTATAATTTGAAGAAAATGTCAAATTTTTTTTGATATTTGTCGGATCTTAAAAAAATGTCAAGATTTCTTGACGTTTTGTATACATTTTCAACAAAATGTTAAGAAATCTCAAGGATATAGTATTTATCGATATTTTGACTAAATTAATGACAAAATGTCGAGTTTTTCAATGTTAAATGCGAATTTTTCTATATTTTTTCATATCAACATGATCAATGCAAAAAAAAAAATTATCCAACAACAGTAACAAAACAAAATTATTAATATAATGTTAAAATTTTATATTTTTTTAATAATTCACATATTGTCAATCATATAATAATATAAATAATACAAATGTAACAACCTAATTAGGATGCAGTGAAACCTAATCATAAATTTTATGTTAATACAAAATTTGAAAATTTTATTTAAAGCAGAGAATATAATTTATGGAGGAGCTTTTGATAGTTAATTAGTCTTAGATATAAAATATTTGACTCTTACAACTTTTATAAATTTTTGTACCATTTGATAAACTCTCCCACAATTCTCCAAAGTAAATTATGATTGGACATTTGTAAATTTTTGTACTATCTGAAACCCTCTCACAATTCTCTAAAGTAAACTATAATATAATATTTGTAAATCTCTACACCGTCTCATAAACTTTCCCACAATTCTCCAAATTAAACTATAACAAGAACTTGTTCCATATATGTAATAAAATTAAAATAGTTGCAATTAAAACATATAAAATATTATTTATAAATATATTGTAACAAAACATGTTTAGGCACCAAAGTCAAGAAATGTCCAAATTTCTCAACATTTTATACAACCAAATAGGTGGGATGACAATTCAAATTTGTATTTTTCATACATATCTTAATCTTAATTAATTCATAAAATTTTTGTCGAAACTCAGAAACTTAATATCTACGTACATTATTAAGATCTCATTGTTTAAATAATATCGAAATATACAAAAAAATTACATATTATAATTTAATAAAATTATAATATAATATTAATAATTTCACCCACCTTAAGTTTCTGCAATAAATTTGTAGAGAATAAATTGATATTATTTGCACTTTTTTTCTTTATTTTTTCTTCTTCCTCGATAAAACGCATATACGGTATTCAAAACAAATAAAATCAAGTAATAATAGAAAGAGGAGTATTTTGGACTAAAATTCAAATTGGACCAGTAAAATAGACCATTAAGTAAAAAAACTCAAACAAAAAGTATGGTTTTTTTTGTAGCTAATTATATGTACTTTGGACTTTTTTGAGCTCAGTTCTTTGTGAACAAACATGCCGAGTAACTTGTTTAGTATTCAATAATATAATTGAAGAGAAGAAATTGCAGGTTATGAATCTGATAACTTGTTTTCTACAGTTTTCTATCTCTTTTCAATTTTATATTATTGATTTCTCTATAAATTAAAGTGAAAATGTGTCAAAAATTATGTTTCAATTATTATGATACAAATAATTGTAAGTACGAATATAAATCGACAATCATAATATTTCCAAATTTTGAGCATTTATCCACCTTGTATTATGTATACGTTGAAGCAGTCAAATCCCAAAAAATAATAATAATAATAATAATAACAAAATAAAAATATTGAGTAATTTAAGGTCGTTTTTAAAATTTAAGATACAATTCAAATATAATTAGAAACGACTGCCTGCTATTGACTGAACATAAGGACGACTGCATTGCTGTATAGCTAGCCAGCCCAAAAAATTTCTGACGAGTATGAAAAGAACAAAAGAAAAACAGATAAGAAGATTAAAGAATCATAGACAAGTGTGAAGTTTCTTTTATTCTCTACCATGTACAAAACAAAACAATTATATATGATTCCTCAATCTTGCATAGGCACAGCGCCACACCCCCACACCAATCCTTTTTCACCCACTGCTGCTACTTGGGGCGGGCGGGCCCAGTTTATGCAGGTATTGACTTACCATTTAAATATAGAGGTTCATCACAAGGAGACGATAATCCCAGTCTCATTTGTACAGAGGGCAGAGCAAATTGGTTCATTTGACTCTCTCTTGACAAGCCTTTTGTCCCGATTAATCATAAGTTTTATAAGGGGTAGCTTCATCGACACTTCACGCCAAATTTCATTGACTGCTCCATTTGGTTGATCATAAATAAAGTACCGCTGCACCTGAATAACATCATTCAATAGAAAAAAAATAACGAGTAATCAACATCACCGCCTTGAAAACAATGATTAGCCTAGAACAAACTAGTGTTACCATACCTCAGACCATTGTGGTCATTGCCACTGCACCTGCACTAACCTTCAGCTTTTGTTTATACATCTATAACCATGACAAGAAGTTTCGACTATATTTCACAACATACAAACTGGTTGCCTTAGTTTAGCAGTTTGGTAAACTTTTTGCATTTGGTTGTGGTGGCTATTTGAGGAAGGATGAATTTTGTTATCGGGGCATTTCACAACAAGGAGAAATTCGGCTTTTATGTTGAAAAAAATAAGTAAACTGGTGTAGTTAAAAATTACTCCAGGCCAATTTATGTCAACAGCCTCCAAGGAGGTAAGTGAATTTCCCCAAAATACAGTAAAAATAAAGATGATTATAACAAGTGGATGAATCTATTATAACAACTAGATGAATTCTAAAAGGTGCACATTTAAACCTTATTATCTAGTTGATTTCAGTGGGAGAGAATCCTAGTTTTATAGGAGATTCCTGTGTTAATAAATTGCTCGGCTCAGGCACAGGCACAAACACAAAAGGAAAAAAGAAAAAAAAAAAAAAAGATGTTATCAATACATTTGGATCAGATATACACCATTATAACAAGAGGGAGAAAAAATGAAGAAAATAGTAGTAAAAGCTATTTTTATGATCAGAAGTTTACAACATGCAAAGAAGATGCTATGTGTAAGCATTACACCCATATCTACTGTGAATTGACACGATTGAATGTGCACAAAAGCAATGTCCAGAACCTGAAATTCGCATCGACTTCTAAGAGAAAATTCTTGATTGACTGACACCCAAAACTCATCTTTGAATGTTTGACTGCTTGAGTATCATGGGCCATACAACTGGTTAAAACATAGTTCATATTCAGCGGGGGTCATTCACATCAATTCAAAAGAGAAATCATATTTTTCTGATTGAATTTATTTTCACAAGATTGAAGGTGATTTTAAAATATTATAACATAGCAAGTACCTAAAGGGTCTCAGGTATCTAAGCAATGAATCTTTCATGTTTTGGTAGGATATACCTGACATTAATGCTTGTTGTTTAAACAGACGGGGCAAAATAAGAAGTTAGCAAGTTAAAAAATCTTTAGATGCAGAGGAGATTCATCTCTTTTATTTTCTCTACAAGGTCTCAAGCTAGCTCTGACTTGCAATAATATCAAACAGGTCATTTAAAATGTTTCTCATGAAAACCTATTTATATCGTCAGTGAAAAGGAGCATATTACATATGGTTCCAAGAACAAAGTCTCCACTTTTTCTGTTTCTACTTTTATTTTGCCTTTCTGGAAGAATCAGTTTGACTCCTAAAATTTTTATGCTCTTTTCTTTCAATTATTATCTGTCCCACACTTTTCTTGAGCACATTCAAGTGTCAATATTTCACCCTCAACACCAGCAAAAGATACAAAGGTTAAAACAACAACCAGCAATATCAGAAGTTTAAAAACAAAAGACGTGCAACTAATACTTGCCTTTTTTAATTCTTTCTGATATTCCAGAATCCTTTGTGGGGTTACAGCTCTCAGAGTTGAAACTAAAAATCCAGGCTTCAGAGCAGCAAAGGTCTCTACAAACACTGCAATTTTTCTATAGTCTATAACATCTTCAAAAGGCAACTCAATGCTATCACTTACTATCACAGGCACACACAAGCTAACTATGGCATCAAATAGCCGGCAGGCTGATGGAGTATCACCAGCAGGATTCAGACAGAACTTTGATGTATGCATCCCTTGTGTGGCTGCACGTCGATTCTCTCTAGATTGTGTTCCATGTTTTATTACAACATCCTCTTCAATTTCAAGTATGTTGAAAAGCAAATCACGTATTTTGCCACCCTAAAAACACAGAGAGAACAAGAGATGTCAGCAAAATATAACAATCATCAAATCAGGAAGACTAGCCATAACCATATGTCTGAGTCAAGAGAATATGGCTCTACAAACGAAACATAAAGTTATAAGAAAATTTTGACTGCCATATACTATGTTAAAAGTTTACCTTGCAAATATTGGTATCTATGCATTACAACAGAAAAAGACATCCAATAACTTGAATTAATTCAGCAAACACTAGAAATCCAGATAAATATTTGTCATCACAGTCTCAAGTGAATTTTGCAAGATACTTGAACAGAAAGAATCATTAATAAGGAGCAAGCTCCCTACTAAGTAACAACATAGAAGGCAGCATTGTACATCCATATGCTTCTTCATTTAAATAACAATGACGACCTTAATAAGAATTGAACTTCAAAGATAAATGGACCATGCACAATCAGACTCAAGTAAATTGCAAAAATGTGTGCATTTAGAATCAGATAGATTATACCCAGTAAAGATTATGGAGCTATGGCACTAATCCAATAACTGTAAGTGGCCGTATTGCAGAATGGTGGTTCTGTTGTGCTCTAACACATTCCAACCAATTAAACCCAGCTGTCTAATTTACTAAATAAATCACCTTGTACTTAATTTAAGGCCCATCAAATTTGTTAAACAAGTTATTTATCTTCATATACATTTCCCCTCAATCACCAAATAAAATTGTAACTGATAAACCTTTTCAGCGCTTACACTACACATAAATCCTTCACCGAATCAGTTCAAACCTACTCAACTGCACTTGCAAGAAATTCATGAATTATCTTATATAAAATTATATATATTATTTTCCAGCACAATCCATGAACAGCCTGTACACCAAGCTAATATCAACTCATTTTCCCAAATATTCATTTGCAATAACAGTCAATTATGTTATAGAATCCAAAACTAACAATAAAGATATCCAACTGAAGCTAACATGGATAATGCCACTAGAAATCGAAATGAAACAAGCAATCAATACCTAATTACCTCTTTTCGATAACGATTGCCCATGAAAAACAATAAATTATTCCGATTCTGGACCCCAGGATCACCCTTGTACGTATTAATCCTATGCGAGTACGGGATAATCACATCCTTCACCAACGAACCTTGGTCAACCCTTAATCTTCCGAAATCCGAAACCAACAACACCACATTCTTGATTCGATCCATGACCCGAATCATCGCATTCGGATCACCGGCAATAATCACGTGATCTCGCCCGTTGTTCCTCTTCCAGTACTCTTGCTTCTCCAGCCACTCCACCAACTCCTCCTGCATTTCTTCATCACTGTACTGATGTGCCACGGCGGGCCCGCCCACGTTGACTACTAAACTCAACGACGAAAAAACGGGCACGTAAAAGAGATCCGCCTCTTCGGGATCCGTGACCTTAACAACGGGAGAACCCACCCGCTCGGATTCGGGTCGTTTCAAATCGGTAAACAAGTACCACTCCCCCATGTGCTGGTGACCAGGATATTTCAACTTTGACACGTCAGCTTCCGGGGAGACTAAACCGCCACGCGCCATCGAATGCTGTTCGATGATGCTGTAAGTGAACTTCCTCGGAAGATCGTACATGTAAACTTTGGCCTTCAAGGATTTCGGACTTAAGTTGTCATTTTCGAAATTCAGCTTAGAAAACGATGAGACATTGTCGTCGTTTTTGGTGGTATCAGTAACGACTGAAGGAGAGAAGAAAGTGTTGACGAAAGCGTAGATGGAGAGGATGAAGAGAACTAAAACGATAAGAGTTTGTTTGAGGAGAGAAGATTTTCGCGCCATGTGAGAAATTAGGGTTAGGGTTTTGTGAGTTTGGGAATTGGGAATTGAAGAAAGGGAAGGGGAGATTGGAGGTGAAGTGGGTTTGGGTTTTCTGTTCATGGTTGAGTGCGCCTATCCAATCTGAGCTCAGCTGTCAGCTGGTTAGTGTTTTGTTTTGAGTTATGATATTTTGAACTAATTTATATAAATTAGAGAATTTAATTTGGATGGTAACTTTTGTTTTTGGAAATTAATAATTAATGTTTGATTTTGAACATGATTATGAGGTTTTAAAATTACTAAAGAATGTAATTATCATCCTCTATGATTATGATATTGAAAATGTTGATGTTGATATTAGGGTAAAATAGTTAAAATTTGAAAAATAAATTTTATATTTGCATTATGTATATAAATTGATCTAAGCAAACTGAATGAGAATTATATCGTAGTTACATATATTTTTTTTTTACTTAGTAAAAAAAATATCATAATCATAAGTACAAAAGAAAATAAATTTTATGAGAGTCACATATTTTATAATACAATTATAATAGAGTCGTTGTATTGTATAGTTGCGTGAAAGTTAAACAGTATATATATATATATATATATATATTAAATGACTATATTTGACATCCAATTTATTAAAATAATTTCTTTTATAATTTTTTTTTATCAAACTAACTAAGAAAATTAGATTTAACGGAAACGCCTTCCACTTTAAAAGTTAAACAAAATTTATTTTTTTCTTTCTGAATGGACTTCCAAAATTTTGGAATTAACAATAATAATAAAATATTTCAAAATTTTACATATTTATACCTAGGGGTTTAGTTTGTTTGAGAATTAATATACAAGACATTGATCTATTTTACAATTATTTATTAATTAAAAAAATTTAGGATTCCATTCAAAATTTTAAAAGTTTAGTTTCTACATCTCTATTTTGATCACATTATTTGTTATTAAATATGATAATTTGAATTATAGTATCCTATTCATGTCATATTAAATAGAGGTTAATCCGAATATGATTCGTTTATTTGTGCAAAAAAAAAAACCAAATAAGGATACCATTTGTTTATTAAACATGTGATTTAAATACGATTTGTTTAGATAAAATTAATAAACGGATCGTAAACAAATTATAAATGAATCATAAATGAATTGAGACGATCTTTTTATTCGTTTATGACATAAATTTATTTACAATTTATTTGCTTACAATCTGTTTATTCGTTTATAATTCGTGTCTTAAACAAATAAACAAATATGGTACTTTCAATAAAAATACAAAACAGTTACTAAACGAGTAACACGAATATAATCCGTATATTATTTATGTCAAAATTTTTAAATCCAAATCTATTTATTTATTTTAAATTTATATCGAATAATCGTGTCGTAATCATATTGAATGGACCTTTACACTTTTGCAATTAACGAATAATGGTTACAACTTTAAAAATCGTGCATATAAGTCTCATTTAAAGTATCTTAAAAAATAAAGTTATTGTACCAATATGCAAAATTTTAAAACAATTTATTATTATTAATTAATTTATAAGTATTGGTATCCATTCGAAATTTTTAAAATTTGGGTCCATTCAAAATTTTTAATTTTGGAAATGTGATCGAAACTCAGATCGATCACATGTATTGTGATTGAAACGAGATTTGTTTAATTTTGGTGAATTGAGAGTATTTTGGTTTAAAATTAAAATATTTGGTTTATTCAGTAAAAAAAATGTATTGTGATTGAAATGAGATTTGTTTAATTTTGTTGAATTAAGAGTATCTTAAACCAACTTAAGATATTTGGTTTGTTCAGTAAAAAAAAATTAAAAAGGTGATTATTTATCTAAATTAGTTTATTAAAGTGAGTATTTAAAAAAATTTCTCAATAAAATATGCAATCACTGTACCGTAGCCTAAGGATTGCACAACTGCCCACGTGGAAAACAAAATCGCCACTCTTTTAAAAAATTGTCTACTATATGTGCATTTATTAGAGATTATTTACAATATATTTCATATATTTTATATTCAAAATTTTCATCTCTTACATTAGTCGTTTTAAATTTTTTTTTATCCGTATTCTAAGTTTTATGTTACTCATTTTAATTTTTATACTTTATATTTTAAATTTTAAATTTGTTATGTTAATTGCTTCAAATTTTTTATTTCATATTTCAAATTTTATGTTAAGGAATTAACTTAAAGTATGTGATGTATATTCACAATTCTAATGATAGGGTACAACATTGTATTGTATTGTAAAATAATTTTACATATATATAGAATATGAGAAATCAATACAATATTATCGTGTTAGTTTGATTAAATATAATTTATAATTTTGATATTATATTTAATTTTGATATTACATGTATTAATAATATATAAGAAGAACTATATAATATAGAAATTTTTATTTTTAAAAAATATTAATTAAAAACAAAAACCTTTCTTTCTTTTATCAGTTTTTATCTTTTATTATTATTATTATTATTAAAAAATATTGAATAGACCTTCACGCTTTTGCAATTACCAAATAATAGTTACAACTTTTAAAATTGTGCATATAAGTTCCACTCAAAGTATCTTGAAATATAAAGTTATTGTACCAATATGAAAAACTTTAAAATAATTTATTATTATTTATTAATTTATAAGTATTGGGATCTATTCAAAATTTTTAAAATTTGGGCCCACTCAAAATTTTTAATTTTGAAAATGTGATCAAACTCAGTTTCATCACATGATCTAAACAAGATTTGTTTAATTTTGTTGAATTAAGAGTATTTTGGTCCATTTCTAAGGTATTTAGTTTGTTCAGTAAAGAAATTATAAAGGTGACTATTTTACTAAATTAGTTTATGAAATTGAGTATTTTAAAAATTTTCTCAATAAAATATGCAATCACTTAACTGTAGCCTTTGGGTAAATACATATCAAATAAGAAATTTGTGGAATTAAATAATTGCTTATTTTAAAATAAAATTTGTATTAGTTGAAAAGAGTTGGTGGAATCTAAGTGTTAAGAGGGTTGAGATTATTTTAACTTATTAATTCAAACTTGTTTGAAAACAAGTTAAAATTCAGAAATTGATTCATACTTAAGTTTAGTTTTCAATTAAAATAGCGTGATTAATTCATATTAGTTACATAATGTCAAAATTTGTTATCAACAATACTATTCATAAAAATAAAATATTGTGTCATACGATGCAATAGGGTGCTCATACAACAACCATATAATAACATAATAATCAAATTAATAATTATTGATAAACAAAATATAAATTAGGATAATTTCAATAATATTGTTTAATAAAATTATGATATATGTATTTGAATTTGTTTTGTTGTTGATGACAGAGGAAAAAGGTTGGTTAACTGAGACAGAGAGGAGCTGTTTTTGCTTACAATAAGATTATTAGAGACTTAACTTTGTAGTTTAATAATTAAATTAAGAGAATTTTTTATTTTAACGGGAGTTTAGTCCCCTCTGTTTACATAATGAATTTTTTAAAATTTAATTTTAAAAAAAATGAAATATTTACCGTTTGAAATAGATATATGAAGTTGCAATTGATTCACATGACATCATATTATTGAAGTTATGAAGAATCTTAAATATGAATTATTTGTATACAAAAAGTACAGTAGAATTAAACAAGACACACAAAAAATAAGCCAAATTATCATATTTATTAATAATAATAATAATAATAAACCTTTAATTTTTAATAGAAAGTAAAGTAGCTGATGTTTATATAATATCCTTCAAAACATGGAACATTAACACATGTTTTTAAATTAAAAAACACAAGCTCACGCGTCTCCGTCTGCCACCGTCTCACACCACAATTATGCACGACGCAACCACCAAAAACCACATCGCATTGCCACCATCAACCCCCCCACTCAACCAACAAGTTGTATCCTAAAACCCCGAACAGATGCACAGAAACCAACCGCCATTGACGAAGCAGATTAACCAAATTCAATCTCCCAAAATGACGGGAAAACAAACCAAGTCGCTGCCGAAACGAAGATGGGAGTGGTTGCAGGAGTACCGTTACTGACGGAGAAATGGATGGCGGGATCACGTGTTTGTGGATAGGATCCGACAGGGAATAATATCGGTTTCGCTGGTGAAGGATATTTGTGTTGATTGCATACTCTTATCGGTTAACCACATACTGTGGACCTGTCGGCATTGAAAATCGCAGGACGTTGCTGTTGTTCAGAGGAAACCCGTTTCAGAAAGCCGTAGGTCTTACTGAATGTAATTAATTAAGAGTTACTAAAAGAGTATAATCCCATATTCCAAATCGATTTAAAATTATTATTTTTGATTTAATTTAAACCGATCTAAAATTTATTCAAATGAAACGATAAATGTAGATTTAGTTACTGAATTAAAAATTAAAAATTAATTTAATTTTATTAGATTTAAATTTAAAAATAAAAATTATTTTCTAAAATTTTATATTATTTAAATTTAAATGAATTATTATTTTTAATTAAAATAATAAATAAAAAATTTAAAATAACTAAACAAAAACTAAATCAATAATTTTTAATCCATCCAAATCCTAAATTCAATAATTCAATGCTAAATAATATTTAGTAGAAATTAAGGACATATAACTTACGAATGAATAAATTATATCTTTATTTATAAAAATATAAAAATTTTCGGACCAGGATGTTAATATAAAAAAGCAATTGAAAGCTTGAAATTTTACGGGGAAGATAAATGAGCGATTTGCTCATCCAAGTTCCTGAAACACAAAGAAGATATAATAATGAAACATGGAACATTTTCAAAAGAGACACTGTAGGTAGCATCTCACGGAACACATTTACAAAGATCTAAAGGATGTTTCGATAGAAAGAAAATGCAAGAAAGTAGTTAAGAAAAAAACGGAAGAATTTTTATTCAGAAAATAAATCTTTTTCGGATAAGTTTTTCATAATCTCAAACTTACAAAAGTTTTTCTATTTATACATTAAAAGATTTTCTGGAAACTATTAAACTAATACATAAATTTTAGATTAACTATTTTTAAATTTTCGAAATGCTTAGCTAATTAATTTCAAAATTTTGTTATTTAACAAACTAATTACAATTGCAACTTCCGTTAGCACCAACTGTTAAGTCACCAACTTGCTCTTTTAACTTCATGAAACTTCTTTAGCTTCAAGCTTCTAGCTCAGCAGCTTTCATTTCAGCTTCAACATTTCAGATTTAAGCCTTTGATTTCTAGTTTAGTAGCTTTCAGCTTCATGCTTTAGACTCAGGTTCTGTTACTCAGCTTCAGTTGTTACCTTAACATCCCTTTTCAAGCTGAATGGTTGTGGAAGAACATTTAGCTTGGAAAGAAATATTGAAATGACTCCACAGGTGAAGGCTTGATAAAGACATCTACTATTTGTTTATTATTGGGAACATATCTAACATTTAAGAGCTTATTGAGAACTCGATCTTGAACATAATAAACATCAAGTTCAATATGTTTTGTATGAGAGTAGAATACATGATTTTGGGCAAGATAAGTAACACTGAGATTGCTACAACAGAGCACAAGTGGAAAGATTGGTAACATGTTAAGTTCTTGTAACAGGGAATGCAATCAAGCTAATTCAGTTGAGGCAGCAGTTAATGCTTGATATTCTAATTCTGTACTAGACCGAGCCATAACTTTTTGCTTCTTGGAAGGCTAAGAGATCAAATCATTACCAAGAAACACACAATATGCTCCAACAGATCTCCTGTCATCAATGTCACATCCCCAGTTTGCATCAAAGAAGGCATTGAGTTTATGACTGCTTGATTTGAAGAATTGAAGACCATAATCATATGTGGCTTGTAGATGTTTGAGTAATCTTTTGCGTGCTAGCAAATAAATCTCAGTTGGAGAAGACATAAATTGACTAAGCTTATTTACAGCTAGGAAATATCAGGTCTGGTGATAGTGACATATTGAAGACTATCAACTAGAATCCTGTAAAGAGAGGAATCTGAGAAGATATCACCAGAAGACTTTGTAAGTTTTTGACTAGAGAGCATTGGTGTTACACAGCCCTTGCAATCAACCATGTTGGCTTTATGAAGAAAGTCCTTCACATACTTTGATTGAGACAGATGCAGACCTTGCTCAGTGCTAAGTACTTTTATGCCTAAAAAATAATTGAAGCATCCAAAATCCCTTAATTAAAGGCTAGATTTAGTCTCTTGATGAAAGCTTCAATTTGATTAGAATTCAAACCTATTACCAGAATATCATCCACATATACTAAAATAATTAAAATAGATGTGAAGCTATGTTGATAAAACAAAGAGGTATTAGTTCTAGAGTTGGAAAAACTCCATTTCAGCAGTGAATTCCTTAGTTTGTCATACCAGATCCTTGGGGCTTGTTTAAGACCATATAATGCCTTGGTCAACTTGCATACATAATCAGAATATGTTGAGTCAATAAAGCCCTCAGTTTGCTGCATGAACACATCCTCTGTTAAGTCACCATTTAGAAAGGCATTATTAATGTCTATTTGTCTTATAACTCATCTCTTCATGATTGTAATACTCTAAATAACTCACATTGTATAGCTTTAATCATTGGACTGAAAGTTTTTGAAAAATCAATCTCTAGTGTCTAATGAAAGCCCTTGGCTACAAGCCTTGTTTTGTTCTTGGAGACTGAGCCATTAGTGTGATATTTGACTCAAAACACCCATTTGCAACCTACTATTTTTAGCTTAGAAGTATATGGAACTAGAACCCAAGTTTTGTTGGCTGCAGAGCATGAAACTCAGTTTGCATTGCTGCTTTCTAGTAAGAACTTTGAAGAGCTTCTTTTACATTGGTAGGAACATTGACATCATGTTGAGAATGAAAAGCTTTGGGCTTAAAAATACTACATTTGTTTCTTATTAACATAGGATAGTGATTTTGTGTTTGAGGAATTGTTGAAACTTGATTCATAAATGATGAATCAGAAACAAAATTTGATTTAGAATGTAGTGCTAGAAAGCTAGGAAGAAGAGATACTTGAGTAGAAAGTGGAGATGTTGATGAGTGTGGTTGATGAGTACTTGTATAGGTGCTGGACATAAAAGATGTTGTAATAATTGAAATTGAAGAAATTGAGAAAGATGAGATCTTAGATACTAACTGATTTGTAAAACTTATAGATGACTCAGAAAAAGGAAATGATTATTCAAAAAAAATGACATGCCTTGCAACATAAACCTTCTGGGATTGAAGATGGAGACACTTATAACCTTTATGTAAAGGATTATAGCTAATGAAAATGTATTGAACTAATTTGAAATCTAGTTTGTGTTTGTTGTAGCTTCCTAGAAATGGAAAACATGAGTAATCAAACACCTTTATGAAGGAGTAGTCTGGAATTTAATGGAATAGAAATTCAAATGCTGAATTATGATGTAATGTTGCACTAGGTAGCCTATTGATCAGATATGTGGAAGTATGAAAAACATCCCACCATTATGCAAGAGGAAGTTTAGCTTGTGAAAGCAAGGTTAAGCCTAACTCAACAATGTGTCTATGCTTCTTTTTTATTACCTCATTTTAGTGATGTGTGTGAAGACAAGAATACCTATATAGAATACTTTATTGTTTGAGAAAAGACACAAATGTTTTGAACTCACCCCTTTCATCAGTCTGTAGGCACTTGATTGACCTTGAGAACTGTTTTTCAACTTGTAACTTGAGAGTTTTAAACACTTCTAAGGTTTATGATTTGGATTTTAAGGGAAACATCAAAGTGTACCTTGTAAAATTATCTACAAAGCTTACATAATAATGAAAACCATTTCTAGAAATGACAGAAGAAAGCCCCCACAAATCAATATGAATAAGCTCTAAGGGTGATGTTGTTTTGATTGGTGAACTTGAAAAGTGAAGCCTATGGCCCTTGCCAATCTAACATGCATCACAAAATGAAATTTATTGATCATTATTGAATGCTGAAAGTTTATTACACTTTTACAATACAGGTTTTAAGGTTTTGGTGTGTGTATGCCCTAACCTTTAATGTAATATAGATAAGGCATTTGGAATAGAATGCACAACTGAACTTATAAAGCATACTAAATTGTGACTCTTACAACTTTTGTTATGATTTTGACTTACAGATATGAGAGGACTCTAAATTTTTGTTGAGCTATTGAGATCAGTGGTAGACTTAGACAACTTTACTGAAAATATTGAAAATATTGATAGCATTGATTGAGGAACACATTCCTTATTTATTTTGATGAGATGACCTTTGTTTGATGTTGGAAATTATAGCCTATACAGGCCCTTCGAAACCACACCATTCAATAGTAGCACATGCTTCACTTTGTCCTTAACAAAACAAAAATCACCATTAAAATCAACAATAAGATTGTTGTCAAATGTTGGCCTTGACACACTTATTATATATTATGTAATCTTAATAACATATAATATGTCCTTCAAGATTATTTTGTAGTTTTGAGAGGAGTTTGAAAATGAATTGAATAATAAGGTCATAATGCCAATGGTGAGATAACTAAACCTTCTCCATTCCTTACAATTAGATTGTCATTACCTTGGATTTCTTCATGAATAGTTATGTTTATAACATTATTTATTAGATGGTGAGTAACACCACTGTCAATATACCACGCATCATCAACTACACCTTCAACATTTGTTATATATGCTGCCTTTGAGCCTTGATTGGTTGATTACTTCTGATAATGATGCTGAAAATTCTGTTGAGAATATTGATTCTTAGAGGAATTGGTACAAACTCTTTATTAAATATGTGGAAGCAAGCAGTAGCTATATACCTAATCTTAAAACAAATCTGACAGGTTGAATTGTCGTTTCCTCTTCCTCCATTATATGATCTTTCACCTGGATATTCTCTACCACATTGAAAACCTCTAAAGTCAGTGTTACCTCTTCTTTGATTGCCATATCAAGACACTTGAAAACCTTGTTGACCTTGAGCATTTTGATTGTAGTTATAATCAGTTTTATTGTCCTTCTTCTTTTGAAACTGTTTAGCCTGAGCATAATTTGCATTAAAGTTGCCTTTAACTTCATTAGCTAAGGCTGAATTTTGTTGCTCTAGTCAACACTCATGAGTTAACAACATTGAATATACTTCATGAATGCTAATATTTTCACCTTTTCTTGTTATATGAATAGCAACAAAATTGTACTCTGATCCCAGACCTCCTAGAATATACAGTACTAGATCATCATCAGAAATAGAGTTACCAGCTGTAGCAAGTTTGTCAGCTATATTCTTCATTTTGAAATGGACATTGAATCTTTCTTCAAGGATTGTAATTGCAATTGTAATTGCAAAGCTTTGGCTTTAGATTGTGAGCCAAACTATCTTTTAAGTGTTGTCCAAACTTCAAAGGTAGTCTTGCATCCAATCACCGAGTTCAGAATGACTTTATTCATTGAAGAGAGAAGCCAGCTAAAGAGAAGCTGATCCCGCCTTCTCCAGATCACATAACTAGGATTTTCTTAAACCTAATCATTGCTTCCACCAGGTATAAATCTTTCAAGTGCTGATTTTTCTCCATTAATGAAATCCTCCAAACCATGTCCCCGAGTTGATGGAAGAATTTGTGACTTCCAAATTAGGTAATTCATGCCATCAAGTTTAATTGGCACAACGAAAGAGAATGTAGTATTAGTTGATGAACTTGTGAAAGAAAGGTTAGCATTCGACATTGCCTTTTTGGCTGTGATACCATATAAAGATCTAAAGGATGTTTGGAAAGAAATAAAATGCAAGAAAGTAACTGAGAAAAAAACAGAGGAACTTTTATTCAGAAAATAAATCTTTTCCGAAATTGTTTTTCATAATCTCAAACTAACAAAAGCTTTTCTATTTGTACATAAAAAGATCTTTTGAAACTACTAAACTAATACATAAATTTTAGACTAACTAATTCCTAAATTTCCAGAATACTTAGCTAATTAATTCAAGAATTCTGTTATTTAACAAACTGATTACAGCTGCAACTTTCAGCTGGTACCAGCTCAGCATGAACCAACTTATTTAACTTCATCAAACTTCTTTAGCTTCAAGCTTCCAGCTCAGCAGCTTTCAGCTTCATGCTTCAGACTCAGCTTCTGTTACCCAGCTTCAGTTGTTACCTGCAGAATTTTGATAAATGTTGTTACCTTAACAACATTTATCAAAATTCTGCTTACGCCCCGCCGGTTCAACTCCTGCATCCTGCCTGATGTTTGATGCCATGGTCAGCATGTGTATTCCGAGAAATGATATATGCTATGCTGGTGCTGGTGCATGAATAAGCTGGTAGCTGGTGATAAGCTGGTGTTAAGCTTCTGCAAGCTGAATGCTGCTGAGAGAAAGATTGGAGTGTTGAGCTGGAAGCTGCTGACGTGTCAAGAGTTTGTTAAAGGTTGTTAAAAGAAGAGAAGAGCTGAAAGGAGTTAGTTACAGAATTAGTTATTTGCAAGCTGTAATTTACAATTAGATTTGATTAGTTAATATAAATATAAGTCTTGTGTAATCGATATTCATTAAATAAAAAAAGAAGAAATCGAAAATTTTAGTTTTACAATTCTGTTTCTACTGCATCAAGTTTTCTTTCATTTTCTATCAAAACAAACAACTTCTGTGCAATTCTTTCTTTCCTGTGATAGTTAGCGACAACAGTGAGCTGCCTTTCGACGACGTCGTTGATTGCAGAAAGATTGCAATACTTGTGAAATTTGGCGGGAGGTTTCACACAAGGATCACTTGATTAAGCTAATGATCAACCACTACAAACGGCGGCTTATTGTGAAAGCAGAAACGACTGAATCTGATTGCTCTAGTTAGTCTCTGTTCTGTTCGATGTAAGCCCATCTCCAAGAATCTCCTTATTAGCAATTCATCAATGATATTAGATGTTCTTTTTCTTGTATCTTCAAATACTTGGCTGGAAGTCGTGGAATCTGTCCGCAGATTTTGGGGCAATCGCATAGTTGTATGCATCTACACTCCTGATAGATTACTGGGCAATGTGTTAGCATTTTCTGTATTACAACTGAATATCGAGGACATGGTAAATATAGACAGAAAATGTGTATGCCATTGGATACTGCTACGTTTACACAATATTTAATTATTCTGCATTGACCTAGTATAACAAGCAATTACTTTGACGAGTGCTGGAATTATATAAATGGCTAATCATATCAGAAAAAAGAGGGAATTGGAGCAGAGCAAACAAGGTGACTGGTACACAAGCAACTACTGCAATTGGAATAGCCACCCAGGCAAAATCATCACCAAGAACTATGAAAAGTGTCGCTCCAAATGCTGCCATCATTGTGGCTATAGATATGAAGAGAGTTGCAAGCCCTATGATCAATCTGTTCGGCAACGAATGCAGGAAATCTTCTTCCGCATAGCGAGACGTGATAATGGATAGGAACATTAATATTGAAGTGGCTGAGCAGAATAGTGCCAATGCATCTGATATGGCGAAAACCATGAATGACTTGTGATGCAGAAAAATGGGTCTTCCAGTAGAATTATTATTGCCACCAGGTACGGTGAAGGCTGCAGCAAACATCACAGTGGCAATAAGTGTCGCGACAACCATGCATGAAGAAGCAGTGTCTTTCATCCACTTTTCCCCTTCTCGTACAAGTCTTTTGTGCTCCTCTGAAAACAGAATATGAGGTGTTCTCCCCTCTGAATTTTTGGTCTCACGATAAGACGGTTGGACAACTTTTTCAACTTCCTACAGTTATCAAGGTAATATATTAGGATTCAAACCTAGTAAGCAAATGGTTTCCCGATGTAACATTATTGATTTCCTATGATGTTCATGCATTTGTGTTTTCAGGTTCCTTTTGTTTGGTGATTGAGAGTAATTACCTTGAACCAGTGCAACTCTCGTCGAAGTTGCAGAGCTGCACCAGAATCAATTTTGAGCCGATCCGGAGGGGCCAGCTTTCCAGCCAGATGCAACATGTTATTATTGTTTTCATCTTTATAAGCAGCTATCAGATCTTTATGAGCACCGAGCTCATGTATAAGATTAAAAATCTTTTCTTGACGATGCATCACCGCAGTGTGAAATATGCTTCGACCATGATCATCAACTTTCCAAATAAGATCAGGATATGATCGAATCAGCACTTTTATGAACTCAATATTCCCCAATTTTGCAGCAGTAAACAACAATCGAGAAGGTCTCCTAAGTAACTCTCCAATTTTTGAGTCATCTAACAACACTTGCTCCCATATTCGCTTTACCAGTTCAAGTGCTTGGAGATGCATCAACTTTGTGTCAAGGATTGCCATGATACCTGGTACTGAATATGAGAAGCAACGTCAGAAAAATCCCCTGTATCTCTAACTCTTCTTCTCCTCAAACTTGTAAATGATAATATTACTTAACAAAAAAAAGGCAGTAAAAAATGATATAACAGTGAAGCTGACCCATTCATTGACAATATTTTGTTTGAATAATGGACTTATATGCACATGAATCATATTGTCACATGATATACATAGATTTACAAGATATTACATGCAGTTTTAACATAATTAAACAACAATTACGATGAACAAATATACTCCTTTAGCTATTCACTAAATCCTCGAAAAGCAAGTTAATTTCATTTTAAGATGAGATTTAATTTGCAAAGGAAAATGATGGAAAATTTGTTGTCATTTTAGTTGCCGCCGGTATTTTTTTGGAATATACTAGTATATTGATATATAACGGCATGCATAGTTCCTTGCATCAATCTAAAATAAGCTGGTAATTTTATATAGTTGTAATATATAAAACAATTAATTGCATAAAATAATTGACAATATGAATCATATAAAGCAGTAGTTGAAACTATAAGAAATTGCAACTGAGAAATGGCTAACAATGAAGTTACTAACATGAGTAAATGCACCTCTGCCAAATTCGAAGCTGACTTCCATTCAGAAAAGCTGAAGGCTTCCGTGCCAATATGTGAAGAGCAGTCTCTCCGTTTCCATCCCGAGCTACAGATAATACGGGGTGATGCTGAATTAAGTGTAATGCCACATCTAGCAATTTAAAACAGGACAGTCATCAGTGTCTGTTCTTCAAAAAGATATGCACTGGCAACATTATCTATACAAAAAACAGTAAATGATATTTGTTGAAACTAGAAAAATTAGTGTGAAGGAATAAGGTCACTAACCATAAAGGTCAGAATTGATGACAGCGACAAGAAGCTCAATACGATCTTCTTCATTTAGATCCTCTTCCTTTGTCACAGAATAAAGATACCAGACCATTTCTTTGTGGCCTAACAGAGCAGCCATGCTCAGTGGCATTGCTCCCTTACTGCCTCTAATTGACGGCAAATTTTTGTTCTTTTTAACCATAACCTCTGCAATCTTTGTGATACCAGATGCAGCGGCAAAACAAAGAGCTGTGTTCCCAACCTTGTTCTGCAGTGCCAAGTCATCAGGGGTCATAAAATTTACAAGCTCCTGAACAAATGTAGTATGTCTGGCTCCAGCAGCAATGTGAAGAGCAGTTTCCTGATTTCTAGTGATCCTAGCACACACTGCTTGTGGATTCAAAGTAAAGAATTTTCTTGCAAAGGTCCAATCACCTTTAAGCGCCGCGAGATGCAAGGGAGCATAAGCAGTAAAGCTTTTCCTTTCGACCTCTCCTTTCAAAAATTTTAGTAACAGCATGAGTGCCAAGTTGGAATGAGAATTGTTATTCTCCTTTTATAGAAAAAGAGGAGGGAATGGAAGAAATATTGGTAGGGTATTGAATGCGATAATTGTTTATGTAAATGACATTATTTGAATTCTTTGTGAGACAGTTAACTCTCCAGTTAAAGAGTAAAATATTTTGGCTCTTGTATGGTTATCTTTTCTTAACTAGTGCAATCAAAGTAAATTAGAAAAAAAAAAAAAAAAAAAAGGAAGGAATTTATGTACGTCACTTTATGAAGATGAGAACATAACAGAAAACAATGAGATATATACATATAGAATATCCATATTCATATACATGCATATACATTTGTTTGTTCTCGGGTTCAGGCATCCAGACCTTTTAAAACATCTGACCTTTTATTATCAGCTCTCATACAGTTGACTATTATTTAAACATTGTAAAGGTTGGTGGCTAGCAGTTGCTGCTGCTAACAGCAATACACATAGTATAGCCAGTCAATAAGGAAATTAAGCAAACATCATGACCAAGCCCAATAACAACAAATTTTGATTCACAATCTATTGATGAGTCACCAAGCCAATGGACTAAGATCTGTTAATATGAAAGAAAATTGTTCCCATATCTTAAAAAAAAAAGCCCTCTTACCAAGGAGGCTGCGTCAATGGAGGAGAAGGGGGAGACCCGAAATGGGCAGGTGCCGTACAAATGTTAAATTTACACAATATTGAAACAGATGGTGATATGTTTGTGATACCAGGTGTTGTTCTGACATATAAACAATAAAGCACTCTCACCCAGGAGGCCGCATTCTCACCAGGGAGTAACTTTATTCACTTTTTAATTTCAACAAATGTTTTCTCTTACCAAAAGTTTTAATCAAATGCACTTCCTTACGACCTCACTAGCATGCTGTTATCGTTATCTTACACACAATATCAAAAATATCTTATGTTAACCAGAGGACAAACATCAATGAAATTCATAACATACCTGAAACTGCTCCTGACAGAGGCACCATTTCATGTCCAAAACCTGCCGAGTCATTTGTTGCTTCTCTATTTGTTTCTGCAGCAGTGGAAGGGATTTGACTGCTTGAAGCATATAGAGGCCAAATTGATGGATTCAGAACCACATGGTCATCATACCCTTTAGCTTCCAAAAAATCTATTGAGTTTGAAATAACTTGAGGTGGTTGAAGATGAGAGTTTTGAATATCAGATACACCATTGAAGGAAGGTTCATAATTGCCATGATAAAAGATGCCTGGGCCAAAAGCATCTTTCAGGCTTATGTCATCATCAGAAATTATACCTAAGCTCCCATCATCCTCCCCAAAAGATTTGCAAGAGGAATTGGTTACAGATTTGATCTCAGGGAAACATGATTGTATAGAAAGCCCATTTCCATATCGTGGTGAAGTAAGGTTGTTCAATATCATCCTTTCCGACCAGTGTAAGAACTGCAAGAAGAAAAGCAAGACATTTAAGTGCTGTTCAATAATAGAAAATTTTGTGACAATCAATAAGTTTCAGAGGCATTTTCACCACTACATAGATTATAGAGATATAACATAAGAGCATTAGGCACTATTGCACCTGATCAGCATCGGCAAAATTATGTGTTCACAGTGCATTGTTATTGAATTATGGACATTACTTGGGTCAGAGTAGCAGGTCACTGGATACTGATTAAGTTGCGCCACTGCTGGTGCCACTATCACCATGACCATCACCTCCACCTCCAACTTCGAGCCATGATGAGAATGCTGCTGCAAAAATCATCAAATATACAACTTAATGATTGTCTTCCCCCACCAATTTTTTATCACTATTTCAAATGCTAAATTGTCAACATTCGAAATGTTCCATTATAATCACCCTCAGCCTCAAAAAATTCAAAACCACATGCACTACCAAGATTGTCATCTCTAGGAACAAATTAAGGGAAAAACTGCCATCTTCAGTAATCCATCACTACACTAATCACCTCACATTTATCAAATCCCTATAGTTTCACCAGAACCACCACCACCACAAACTTCAACATTTGTCACTTTCCATATTCATCAAATCTGCCAGAAGTACCGCCCACTGCACCATTGCTCATCACAACAATCCACTTCATGGTATTTAATAACTAGTACAGAAAAAAAGAAATTAATTTTTCTACTATTCTAGTTTCAAGGTTGAACTATATAAAGAATTCGTTTTATACGACATCTGCCAACAACTTTCTATAGAATTATGAAACTTAGCGAACTCACAGCTTAAAACTAAAGTTAGGAATGAAAGGTAAGGCATCAAATAGTAAAGGAATTCAACTCGTTTTATATTCTGGCATGCATTACTGTTGAAATACAGAAGTGGGATTGACGTAAAAGGATTTAAAAAGTTATTACTAAGCACAATTATATCAATTTCATCATTAAAATAAATTAGTTGGGCGGTTTTGAATAGTACCTTGGTTGTTCTCAGTAGTTCAATCAGAGAGAGTAATTTGCAGTCGCCAAGCAGCTAGCACTCAACTGAAAACCTTCCGGCAACAGAATTTGTTTCGAACTTGTTAGAATGAATTATAAACGAAAAATGAAAATTTTGCAAACCAAAAACTGTTGCATTCAATATATGGTGTTCCAAAGAGAAAGATAAAATAAAATAAAATCAGTACGGAAAATGAAAAGGGGAAATGATCGGAGTCAGAGAGAAGCTTAACACGGCATGTAAAAGTCAGAGCGCGTAGGAAATCATTATTTTGTTAACAATTTTGAAAGCTTTACTCGGGTCCACTCTACACCGATTAACTTGACCCACTTGTGAAAATCAACTTCGTCCACACATTCGCACATATAATCTATTTGTACAATTTATAAATAAACACCTGTGCTGGTTCTTGAGAAATTTCAAAAGGATATATATATATATATATATATATATATAATAAAAGAATATATGGCCGAGGGGAACGATACGAAACATTTGTCTTATGTCTCTAATTTGGCATCTATCTTCCCATCACATGACGGTTTACAAGTATTTGACTACACCATTATGTCAATTATGTTAGTGAAAGATCCAATATTATATCAGTTCGTTAGGAAATTACATCAGTCCGTAAATTGTCAATTTCGATCATCCATTGGAAAGATTCATTTTAATGAATATTTATCAATTCTAATTAATTTTATCAATTAATTAAATTAGTAAGTAAATATAAAAAAGATAAATAATTTTAATATGGTTTGAATTTCTCAATTCTACGTTTATGAAATTTCGCCCAGAGAAAATAATATACTAAAAATAAACGATTACAAACACTACGGAATTTATACAAAATAAAGACTTCTCCTTATTACTGTGGTCGTTGTTGTGTTAAATCTTTTTTAGTGGCTTTATTCAGTAAAATCTTTTCCACTTAATTCAGTAAGATCCCCTTACTAAATACTGTTAGATTCCCTTCAACTGTCGAGAATTAAGCATATAATATGTAATTAAAATTTAAAATTTATTTTAATTAATCATATTAATTAAATATTTATTAATTTTTATGCCAAGATCATATTATTTATTATATTTTATAATATCAATAAATATAAAATAAAAAGATTAAGATATTATCTTAGATTTTCACCACCAATGGAGATAAGATAATTATTTCTTAGATTTTCTATAGATTCGTAACTTTCAATACTGTTTTAACTTTAAAAATATCTAAATTTGAATTTTTTTTTGTGAAATATAAAGTTGTAAATCTTTAATTTTTTTTTACAGAGTCTTTTGAATTGTATCCATTCCATAATGGAGTGGAAAGTTATGACCAAACTATAAAAATTGCCAAATTTCTTTGTCTACTTCAATCATTTAAGTGTGTGGTTTCTAATAATAATCCATACAAAATTAGGGTTTTAAGATTTTTCTAAATATTGACTATGTAAAGTAATGTGAATCTCTAAAAAATGACACTTTGAAAACCCGAAAAGAGTGGATAGAATCTCGAATAGCGAAACCAAGGTTGAAAAGTTAACTGTTGATTCGAAATTCACGATTAAGCAACTAACTAATGGTATTCGAAAGAGAACATCACAAAATCACTCTTGATAAGTTCTAAATCTCAAGTTTACGTAAAGAACTTGAACGAAAAATTTAACTTACATTAAAAGATGTATTTGCATGCCTCCCTTTTAACAAAGGTTATAACACCTTTAAATATACCACACTCTTAAAAATTAGGAACTCTAATTTGAAAACCCTAATAATATAGTTTGGGTTTGAAATTTAGTCCATAACAAGATCTCATAAAGTACTATAAGTCAAATAAAATTTAGGTCCAAAAGCCTATGAATAGAAAGTGACCAAAATACCCTTAAACTAAAACAAGACTAGTTAGATTAAGGTATAGTGACAAATTTGGCCCATGTGTAATGGGGTCTATCAAGGGCTTGAATTCTCCTCTTTTGATACTTAAATGAGATTGCAACATCCATAATCTTTAACTGAACCCAATTGTGCAAGTAAAGTAATGGAATGGGCCCCTTATGTCATTATGTTATGAATAAATCCATTCAGTGCCTCTTTAATCTTCTTAGCTCTGAATCTGGTTATCGAGCCTTGAGAAATAAGTAAAGGATCATGAATAACTTGATCACTAGCATCCAATGGTGGGCTTAGCTGTAGGTTTGATCCATCATTATTCTCCTTCTCGTTTAAAGGATTCGTCCTCGAATCAGAACTTATGTCAAAAGGAGAAAGATTAATAACATTAAAAGTAGCATTCACCTGGCAGGTTGATTTTGTAGGCATTGTCATTCACTTTTGTAATCACTTGGAACGAACCATTTCCTCTAGCATCAAGCTTAGACTTCCTTTGAGCAAGAAACCTCTCCTTACGCATACGCACCCATACCCAATCTCTTAGTTCAAATAGAATATACTTATGCCTTCTTTTAGCTTGGGTGGCAACCTGTGCATTTCGTTTCTCGATGTGCCGCTTATCTTGCTCATGCATCTTCTTAACCATTTCAGCCTTTCTCTTCCTATCTAAACTAGAACACTCATTAACAAGTAAAGGAAACAAATCCAAAGGCATTAGTGGATTAAAACCATAAACAAGCTCAAATGGAAAAAAAACTCAGTAAATAAATGCACACTCCTATTATATGTAATATCAACAAATGACAAATAATCTTCCCAAGTTTTCAAATTCTTTTTAATGAAAACACACAATAGTGTAGTCAAAGTTCTATTAACAATTTTAGTCTGACCATCAGTCTGTGGGTGGCAAGTAGTGAAAAACAATAATTTAGTACCTAATATACCCCACAAAACACTCCAAATGTAGTTAAGGAATTTAATATCCTGATCATTGACTATACTCTTAGGAACACCATGCAAACGCATTACCTCCCTAATGAACAAGTCAGCAACATTCATGTCATCATTAGTCTTATGACAAGGAATGAAATGTGCCATTTTGCTAAACCTATCCGCAATCACGAAAATAGAATCCTTGCCCTTCCTAGTCCTAGGCAAACTTAGTACAAAATTCATGGAAACATCTTCCCACGATTCACTATGTATAGGTAAAGGCATATACTGTAATGACTGAAATTTTACGTAATTGTAAAAATCAAGTTTTGGAGATCGAAATAATTTTTTTTCCGAATATAAAAGATGAACAATTTGAAAAGTCAATTAATTTTAAATTGGTTAAATGATTTAAACCCATTGAATTAGTAATCTTAGATTACTTCAATTACAAATGGGCTTAGAAACATTAAAAAGTAAATTAAGCGCATTAAGCTAAATGGGTAATTAAGTAAAATACTTCTTTTTTATGTTATTTTATATAAATTCTTTCATTTTGGAATTTTCATTTTTTTTAAAGAAAGAGAAGATAAGTTTAAGGAAAAGTCCAAAAAGAAAGGGGAAGAAGGGAGATTATGGGAAGACAAGAAGAGAGGAAGAAATGAGGCCAAGAGCAAGAAGAAATTATCTGAGAAAGAAGAGAGAGGGAGATAGAGAGAGAAGGGTAGAGAGAGAAATCGATTGACTAGAAGAGCACCGACAAGCGAGAAGAGAGAAAGAAGACATGAGAAAAGAGGATTTGAGAAGAAAATGAGAGAGAGTGATATTGGTTGAGAAAGAGAAAGAGAGAATCTGTGTAAAGAAGGAGGAATTCATGAAGAAATATAGTTTGGCCAAATGAAAGAGCCGAGAAAGAGAAATGAAGAAAGAGCTTGGCCATAAAAAAAGCAAGACCTGAGAGAAAGAAAGAAAGATTGGTTGGGAAAGTGAAAACGAAAGAGGAAAGAGGAGGAGAAGAAGAAGGCCCTGGTTTCCAATAGCAAGAAAGGTAATTATGTATGTGTTATTATGCTTTTAGAACATGGGTTGTGTTTTGTATGAAAATTGCTTATGAGATTTTGTGTTATTAAAAATTATTGGTGGTCAAATGATAAGGATAATGCATGGTAAATTACTTGGCTATTTTGATGCATGAAAAATGAAAATTTTAAGTGTGATTACAAGATATAGTGGTAGCGAAGTTGAGCAGAATAAGGGCGGTGAATTTCGCGAGTAAAAATGAGTGAGCATAAATTGCTAAAATCCTTGAACAGGGTTTGGAAAAATAGAAATTGAGACAGTTTCGGGCTTCGGATTGATGAGCCGTAAAATTCTATGAAAATTAGACACATAAAGAATAACATAGTTAAAAATCAAGTCAATCCATGTAGAAACGAATGCTTAAAAAAATTCAGAATAGAGCTGCTTTGTCATAGTGCCACCCTTTGTTTTGTTGCGTCACGTGTCGAAATCCTATTATAACTTGAGCGATTGGATTCGAAATTTGAATCCGTAAAAAGCGGTGCAAACTAAATATAAAAATGGATGATATAGCCAAAAACTAGGTCAAGATGCTCAACGATGTACTCCCAAAAAAGTTCGGAATAGGGTTTCCCGTAGTAGTGTCTCGCTTTGTATTGTTTGTGTCATTTGTTAAAACCTATTTATAACTTGAGTAATTGGAATCAAAATCCGAATTTGTAAAATGAGATAGAAACTAGATTCATAATGGAGTCTACCATCAAAAATCTAGGTTGTAATACATTATTAATTTAGTACGTTGTAAGTTTAAAAAAATTGCTCTTTGTGTAATGAACTGTTATTAAGAGTAATCGGAAAAATAAATTTATGAATACTTAACTTAGATGATTTCGGTTTGGATTCTATAATGATCATAAGCATTTTAAATTTTGTTGAGGTGAAGTGTTTATGTATAAAATGCTTATTTATTCATTTACCCGTTAGACATATTATGTAGAAAAGTCCTAACAGAAGTAGTTATTGTAGATCGCCAATCGGAACGCCCACCGACCACACATTGACATGAGTTAGTCAAATCCTAACAGGTAAGTGGACTAATACTATTTTACAATGATTCCAAACTTACATTATTTAGTTCTAAGGAACCCTTTAGAATTAATAAGAGCGCTGATATATATATATATATATATATATTGTTGAATTAAGCTTGAATCTTAGTAAGAATCGGAGACTAATTGTGATTTTTGGTAGGCCGAATTTGTGTGAAATGATTAAGAATGTTTAGTGTCATGTTTTAGGTCATTTTATAGAGATATTAAAGTGTTTAAATTATGAAAATGACTGTTAAAGCATTGATATCTAGTTACACAATTTGTCTATAAATTTGATATAATGGTGATGTGGCATTGAGTCGGCAAATATATATAAATGTGTGATATAATATATATACATTTGATATTTATGTGGCGACAGCACATAGCTTATGGAGGACCTTAAGGCGCATAAGTGATTGAAATACATTTTATGAAGATCTTGGTTAAATTCTTAAAGGTTGTATTGGCCAGTGCTATATAAAATTGTGACTATGATGATCATGGAGACAGTTTTCTAAAACATTGACGTTGAGATGTTATGAGGATATAGGTTATAATTTGGACGATGTTATCCGAGCCAGGATACTGAAAATATTCGTGAATTGTGTATAATTAATTTATTTTTTGAGACTAAAATGTGAATATAAAATTTCTATTTGAATTGAATAGTTGAGATATAAATGCTTGAAGCCTCAATTAAATTTGTTAAATATGCTTGAGTTATTGCTTTATAAAATTTATGGCCATTTGTGGTTATTGAAACTATTTTTTTCTTTAATATGTTGATGATGTTTTTAAGTTAAAGTAATTTAAGAATTGTGGTTGTGTTATATTAATTAAGGAAAATGCAGTAAGATTAGTGTAGATGTTATAGAAGTGGTGAATTATTATAAGCTTATGAAATGTGATTTAGATTGTGAATTGGGCGATGATACATGAGAAAAGAATATTAAAATTGATTTTTGAGTGAGTGGATATTTTGATTTTCTAAAATATTATTTCAGTTAAATGTTTAGAATATTGATTAAATGAAAATTTTATGAATTCATAGATTTATGATCCTTTTGGCATGATTAGTTTATGATTAAAATTTATGAAAGTTTAATTGAGTATATTCTAATTCCATAATTTAAAACATTGATATGAAAATAGTTTTGGGTACACTTTTATTGATTTTGCAAAATTGATTTACTTTATGATCACAAAGTTATTATAAAAAATTTTCTCGAAAACATAATATGAAATATGTTAGTTTCTAAAATGATTTTTGTCCTACGGGGCCAGAGCTCACCCTACGGGGTTAGAGATTGCTTTACGAGATTAGAGATTTGCCTTCAAGCCAGAGGTCGCTCTACATGACCAGCGGTCGTATTCTGGTTGACTATAACACATCGCGGGCTAGAATACTAGAGTTATAGAGTTTTTTATTTTTATAAATACTTTTTCAAAATTATTTTTATCACAACAGAGCTATCGTTTTACAGGTTTCTGATGACATAGTTTTCAAAGATGATTTTTATTATATAGAATTTTATTTCACATTAACAGGTTCCAAAAATTGATTATAGAACAGCTGAAGAGCTCAAGTATAATACTGTTTTCGGCATTGTGATGATACAGATTTTTAAGTGATTTAATTACAGCAGACGATGAATATGATTATGATTTTAAATTCTGCATTGAATTTTTAAATACAGCAGAATTTATTTTCCCTAAAATATATATTTTCTTATATTATATCTATCCACTTCCTGGGTCTCTCGAGGCTTATCTTTCACATTTTCAGTTTTGTAGGTTAGATAGTTATTTAGAGAGAAAAAGAGAAGTTTTAGTAAAGCGGCAACACAGACAAAGGAACGTAGCACACACTGTAGTCATTAGGGCATGTAAGTCTGTCATGCACAAAGAGTCAAGCTTATTTTTGGAATGTATTGTAATATGTTAAACATTGAAGTATTCTACCCTTTATATAGTTTATGGTTAAATGTATTACCCTATGCATTTTGTACATATATATGGAAATGTTAGCATTGCATGTAAGAGCAGTAAGTGTTCAGACAGTCAGAGAAGGAGAGAAACTTATAGTGATAATGGGTCCCATCACCTGTTAATAGCATTTCCGGATTTGGGGATGTTACGTATACAGACCATGAAGTTTAACCTTAGACTTGGCTCTTCTACACTTAATACATGTAGAACCAATCTTTTTTACATCTTTCTTCATATTAGACCAAAAGAAATGTTCTTTGAGAATGTCCAAAGTCTTGGTTACCCTAAAATGTCCAATGAGACCATCCCATGTGACTCAATTATAAGCTTATCATGCACAGAGTAATTGGGAACACATAACCTATTGTCTCTAAGCAAGTATCCCTTATGTCTGTAAAACTTACCAAATGTAGTTTTCTCACATGCTTCATACATAGTGCCAAAATCAGCATCATCCACATATATGTCTTTTATAAAATCAACATACCTGTGTGACAGTGCATCAACAACCACATTGTCTTTACCTTGCTTGTACTTAATCATATATGAAAATGTCTCGATGAACTCTAACCACTTTGCATGTTTACGACTTAACTTGCCTTGCCCCTTCAAGTGCTTCAAGGAATCATGATCAGTGTGAATCACGAACTCCTTTAGCCACAGGTAATACTGCCATGTCTCCAAAGAGCACACCAAGGCATACAGTTCCTTATCATGGGTGAAATAGTTCAATAGTGTTCCACTCAATTTCTCACTAAAGAATGTTATTGGGCGTTTTTCCTGCATTAACACAACATATATACCAATTTCAAAAGCATCACATTCGATCTCAAAAGTACTAATAAAATCATGCAAAAATAATAATGGAGTAAAACAAAGTTTTTCTTTAATCAAATTAAAAGCCCTCTCTTGTTCCTCACCCTACTTAAATCCTACATCATTTTTCATTGCCACAATCAAAAGTGAGACTATAATGCTAAAATCCTACACAAAGTGTAGGTTTTGATTAAGTGATTAGCATGCAATTTAAGATTTAATTTTACCTAAATTAAACATGTCATTAGGGTTCAATTTTACTAAATTAAACAAAATTAAAGTTTAATCACCAACCTTTGATGATGTGTGATGAAGGTGAACCTCTCAAATGCTAGATCTCCTAAAGAATCAAACCATTAAGCTTTAATTTTTGCTTTAGTCGAATATGAAGAGAGAGAGAAAGAGCTTTCCTTTTTTTAATTTTCGGAAAATATAATTCCTTACCTTCTAAAAGTATAAAATGACTCATTCATATGTTTTTGTCTCATTTACTTAAATGTCCTTATCATCTTAATGAATTAAATGTCATCATCATCTTAACGAAAGAAAAATACCCCCAAAACTTGTCCAACAAGCTTTGTAATAGTAAAAAGCAAAAATAACAAGTTTGCCTTTATTAAACAATTTAATGTCAAACTTGTCCTAAAACTAGTCAAACCAATTTTGACCAACTTTATTTAATTCTATTTATATTATCTAATGTTAATAGAATAATGTAATTTATATTAAATTACATTTGGATCATTTAATTAAGCTATCGGATATGTTAAACTATTTAACATGTAAACCGTTTACACTTTTTGGCCAAGTATTATCTCTGAGAGTGCTAGCTCTCTTGTGGATAATATTTGTTCTATTTATTAGAAAGAATAAACTGAAGTTATTGGTTGTGACCTTTCGGGTTCACTGTGGTGATAGCTGTGAGTCAGAATCGAACTATTCAATCTCGTTTCAAACTTTTCGAAACTCAACGACTATGGTTAACATCTAGTAATATGTCATAGTTCCTAAACCACGATAAAGAAAATCTTTATTGAACTGTTTATTACTGATTGTACATACCATGTGAGTGATATATTTCCGTTCGTCTAATCTGAACTAAATTAAGGCTCATGAAAGTCAAATGACGAATCATTGACCACATACATTTCATTTGATTCATTATTGTTTTAGTCACATTTGAAATATAGTTCTCTAACTGCTAATCCATACTAATGCCTTAGTGACATGATTATCATTATCATATGTACTAATATCATCTTATGATATTCACCAGAGGCATTCAGTATGCCCAATATGCGATATCGATGCCCAGTCGATACCACTATCGTAAGGAATAGTTTAGATAATCAAATTATTTAGGCAATTCATATGTATACTCTATCTACTAGTATGAAAAGATAGAGGAAGTAACATATTGTTGGAGATATACCTTAGAACCAATCGTATTATTTAGTTCAGGGATATCATTCCTAATGTATATATATTTTTTTATAATTAATTGTAAATTTTTTTATGATTAATAAAATGATATTTTATATTAATTTGCATAATTAGATGCTAATTAAATATATTTAATACAGAATGAAATCTTGTAATGTATTATGATATTAAGATTTTATCTACAAAGAGTTGTAGATATGAGTACAAAGTCTTTGATTTAAATACATCCAAATCAGTTCTCGATTGAAATAATGTCATATGAGAGTATGACATTGCATAACTGGTATGTTTGATGCTGCCAAAGATTGGTATTGGATACTAAAAATTAGGTGACGAGTCTTATGTCACAAGAGTATAAACATGAGTGATACGTTGGAGAACGTATTACTGAATATGACCAAACATGACGAATCACATAAGTGATTATCCATAGTCAATGATATGTCACACTGCCGTACTAGTGTACCACTAGTCATTTGATCTGAGGTGTCACGGTTGTCATCTGCACTGATGCACATCATTCACTTATGTATATTACATTGAGCTAGCCATGTTTGGTGAAAGAATCTTGCTGATAATGTATTCTTAGTGTATGAAGGCATGTTATAACCAAGATGGAATCTGCTGACTTAAATATTGGAGCTTGAGATTCTAGGTGGAGCTGTCATTCATAAGATACAAATCTCTAGCTAGTGTATATGTTTTCAAAAAAGTATTTTTGGATACACGAATTCTATATATTATTTGAGTTCCTATTCCTATAATTTAGTTAGGGTTTGACAATTCCATGACCTGCACTTGATCCGGATTTGACAACAAAAAGACTTGAATACATGAATGTATGACTATATATGTTTATCTTGAATATTGATTCATTTGTGTTTGGGAGTCGTGATATCTTGCTAAAGGTTGCTTATGATCATTAGAAACTTCGATTGCAAGGAGTTGTACTAAAGTGATGCGAAAGAGATCGTATTTGCTCATGTTCAGCTCACAGTAAACCCAGACAGTCACACACATAACCAGTTACTTGATGATAATGGTTATTGTTATTATACAATATTTATTAAGTTAGTTAATAATATTATTTCGATACTTTGATCGGATGACAATTTAATTTTTTATTGTAAAGAATTAAATTCCAGACTAGAATGTGTGATTACACATATGTATGAAAAATATTTCAGTAATAATTTAGATACTGTACATATGATTTATAGATATATGAAGACTTGTAAAAGATATTTTGTTGTAAGGATATTAATAAATAAATTATTTATTTATTAATAATTAAATAATTGATATTTAATCAAATAAATCATTGATTGACAAATGATACTATGTGATATTGTCTAGTGTCAAATTCATGATTATATCTTGTCCATTCATTTATTGAATCATTGGTTAAAATTAATTTTTTAATTATGATTACAGAAATTAAAAGCAAACAAAAAGCATCTTTGCATTTAATATTTGAAAGTCAAACATGTAAGAGTAATGATTACAATTTAATAAATATATATGATATAATATTAATTGTAATCATTTCATTTTATATTATATTGTATAATATTAAATGTCTTTTTCTCTCTCTCCTACTCTTTTACCTTTAGCATAATTAATATTAATATGATTAATATAAAATATGCTAGATATTTTTCATTCATTAAATGAATTAATGGAATTGAAACAGATTTTAGAATCCATGGGTGAGAGTAAGGCACTGGTAAGCATTCTATTGATTTGGTAAAAAATTGAATGAATGTAAAGAATGAAGTGTACGTAAGTGGGTGAGAGGGTTTTTAACAATTACAATTTCAATTGGGAATTAAATTTGCAATAGTGCTTCTTCTTTTCCCTTTGCCTTGGATGTCATTTTTGAATGGTAGAGAGAGTTTTGTTTTTGAACAAAAATTCTTAAGTGAGAAAGAAAATAAAAGAGAGAAAGAGAAAGAAGAGGAAAAAAATGAAAAGCGTTTCATGGGTTTCATTTTCTTCCAAATAAACAAATAGAAATTTTCTAGGGTAGAAAATTTTGTATTAACTTGGTAAAGTTAGTACACTTGTTTAAGGTCTCCTAACATAAATCCGGGTAATCGAAACCCGTTGTAATCACTCTAGTATGTGGACACACCTCAAAGCTAATCTAAATCGGAGAAGTTAGTTCTAGATATCAGCGTAAGGTATATGTACTTTATTAATGTTAATATTGTGTTTAAAATTTTAAAATATGCATACATACATGTCCATGGTCCATGAGCTTCTTTTCGTACAGTCTGTGTGATAGCCGTGGTTCTTTTAGCACGGCGGTCACGTGTTCGAGAACCAATCCTATGAGTCACACCTCCGCCACGATGTTGAATCCAATATATATGCAAATGAACAAGAAACTATTTATTTATAAATAAATATGTATAGTACATATTACAATATGTGATTTAATACAAAATAAAAAAAATCGATAATACTAATGGTTCAAGGGCATACTATACTAACACAAAGCGCTTATAAAAACTAGCCAAACCATGAAAACTCCTAACCTTAGAAATAAACTTAGGCGTTGGCCACTCCTTAATAGCTCTCTTGTAACACTTGTGATTTCTTTTGTAAATGTATGAGCTTATTTTTATAAGTTTGGAAAATATAGTAGACATGAAGGGTAGAAATGAAAATTTTTATGGTTAACAAGGTTATTTTTAGAAATTTTAGATTATGAATTAAAATAAAATCTACGTGGGCTAATAATATATGTATATATATATATATAGATATGTTTTGGACTTAATTTAGTAATGTATATGTAATGGGCTTAACATATATTATTATATATATGTATTGGGCCTAAGTTATTTCATTAGGCCCAAACCCAATTATGCAAGCCCAATTCAAGCCCAAATGTATATATATATATATATAATAATGTAAAATAAATAATTAAATGGATAAATATTAAGCTTTAGTCAAAATTTTCTACAAAATCTAAGCCATTCATTTGTTTCAATCCTAGCCATCCACTTGTCACAATTCTAGGCATATTTTGCAAATGAGATAAGGATAAATAAAAATCTAAGTTAGTGGAAAATGTGGTGGCTAAATGTGGTCTATTGGATTTGATCAAAGTCATCCTAGCCATCCATGTATTTTAATGATTAAATTAATTAATATTTAAGGCTAGTTAGTGGAAAGTGAGGTGGACAAAGGATGGCCATTAGATTTGAGTGAAGTAATCCAAGCCATCCATGTGTTTTAAAAAAATTAGAATTAATGAAAAATGGGTGGAAAAATGAGAGCCATTAGATTCAAATTGAAAAAATTCAAGCCATTCAAGTGTTTAAGCCATTACACTTAAATAAAATCTAATGTTTTCAATTTGGAGAAGTCACCATACGTAGGAGACAATTGAGAAGAAAGAAAGGAAAGAAAAGAAAGAAAGGAAAGAAAGGAAAGGGAGAAAAAAGAGAAGGAAAAGAAAGAAGAGGAAATTGGTAAGTTTTAATTAAATTGCATTATTTTAGTATAGTATGTGTAGTAAATTGTTAAGATTATTGTAGTAAAACTTATATTTTCATGTGACATAGGGAATTTGAAATGAAAATCATGGTTATTAAATTGTTAGGATGATGGAAATTGGTGGAGAATATTTAGGTCATGGCTAAATTGAGTTTAATTGTTTAATTGTAATATGTTTAGTGAATGAAAATTGAAAATAAAATTATGTTAATGTTGTTTAGTATGTCAAATAAGGAAAAATATGCATGTATATAGATATATATATATATATATATATACATATTGTTGAAAAATTAGGAAGTTTATTGTTGTATGCTTAGATTAATAGAAAAGAAACTTACATTATCATGTGATAGGAAATTGATGCAAATATGATTTTATTAGGTTGTTACAATAGTAGGCATTGATGGGAATTCATTGTTACATTGTGTTAATATTGGAAATTTAATGGTAATGTAGTAGTGAATATAGGTATATATATGTATATATATATATGCTAATTGTGGACTTGGAACGGTATCATGGTGAAATGGAATTAAATCTCGGTGATTTCGGTAGGCCGAGTTTGTTTGTGACGTAATTGGGAGTGCTCGGAAGTGGTAACGAAGTTGTGCCTAGTGTGTGTGAATGGTTGCTGAAAATGTGTGTGTGTTTGCTGTAATTGCGTGTGTGCAGTATGGCAAGAATGGTTGCGAAACCAAACAAAACTTGAGTGATCATTTTGCGGGCCTATATGAGTGTTTCGGGGACGGAAAAATGAAGGAATTAGGGGTGATAGGTCGTAGGTTCGATGGCCTAAAAGTGTCAAAATCGTATGGCCAAAACAGGGCGTAAGGGTTGCTGAAAATTCTGAGCAAGCCTCGAAAAAATAAAATTCGGAAGAGTTTCGGATATCGGATTGAGGCGCCGTAAATTTATACGAGAACTAGACATCTAGGATTACAACATATCCA
>JAXCLQ010000004.1:260164-309544 GCA_035584115.1 Cedrela odorata
ACATTATGAGTGTGTCTTCTGTATATTTCTGTGTATATTGATATGTATGCATATACTCTTATATTTATGAATATTTTTGTTTATGTCTGGAATTGTATTGATGGGCATGGAGCCTTTAGTATGTGTGTGAGTCATGCATATGATTGGTAGTTCTCTATATTATAGTTTACATATACAGATTTTTATCCGAAGCTTATAGGGGTAGGATATCTCTATTTCTATACCATCACAATACTGATTTACTGGTATGTGACATTAAGTGTTTATATTTTTGTGATGCCGCTCAAGAGCTAATTAAGCGTTAACTCGGTGAGCTCCCCAAATAACTTGGCCGCTCGAGTGCCAGGTTAGCGCGCTAACTTGGTTTCAAGTCACTATTCATTGCTCGAGCACTAAGTTGGCATTGTCTCGGCAGAAGCATTCTGTGAATGGATTGTTCACTGTTCATCGTTCAAGTGAGAAGTTTGCGATATCTCTGAGCAAATATTCTGGACAACATGTCATTGTTCGCCACTCAAGTTCATTCACTATTCATGATCATTGTTCACCGCTCAAGCCACTATTCACAATTTGTTGTTCACTACTCAAACGGGAATTGAGCGCTGGCTTGCCACTAAGATTCTGGATAACAATTCTACTTTCGCTTGAGTGCTCACTTAGCGCTTGATTGACATAAGGTGTCTATTTACTTAAAAACTAAATCCAACTCAACCAAATTTAAATCTAATAATTAAAAAAATTTCTAAATAAAAAATAAAAAATTTGATTTAATTTTAAAATCGCTGCAATGAAAGAAATTGAAGAAGAAAAAAACAAAATAACTTTTTGGTATAAAAGAAACTTTTTGAGAAAAAAGAAAGTGTCTTGGTACCCTTCTGCATAAAAAATTATTGCCACCATGTGAGCTCTTCCTTTATTGATAAATAAATGATAAAAATTCCCAAAAAGACATAAATGATAGAAATCAAGTGAAAATTGAAGATCATTCTTAAAATTTGTTGATAAATAATAATTTTTAACAAATCAACCAAATATTTATATGAAAATTAAATGTAATAATTATGTAATTTTGAATTATTTTTTTTATAAATAAATTTTGTAATATTTTTTGAGTCAATCAATGAAAATACAATTTATTATCCATGTTGAAAATTTTTCAATAATTCCCAAAATAAGACATTTTTTGAGGTCATATAAATTATGAGTTTTATTGATTAATAAAATACTAATAATTATAAAAAAAATAAAGAAAAATGATAAGTAAATTTAAGCTTCTTAATAAAAGAAAAATGATAAGTAAATGGGATGTATTATAGATCATGCTTCAATTTTAATATTTTTATGGCCACCTTCGTTGACTTATAAAATTTTAAAATTAAAATAAATTTCTCTCTTTCATAATGAGATAAGATTTGATGTCTTTCTCAAAATAAGTTTATGAATTAATTTTCTTGAACGTGACAGTGGGGCAAAATTGTTTCCTCCATTATTATGGCCATGTTCACTAGGAGAAGCAGACGACCCAAAGTCTTGCTATATTTATTGGCTTAGGTTCTGTTTGTTTGGCATCGTAATATATATATATATATATATATATATTTTGTGTTTTGAAAAAATACAATAAATTAATTAATAATATTTGATATCGAGTATATATTCTCCCATAACAGTTATAACGATGAAATTACAACTTATTTTAGTAATCCTTCTTATGACTTATATATCTAGGATTATTCAAGTAAATTAATAGCATGTTAGAGCAAAATTTACTTTTTATATCTAATGAATATAAATACATTAATGTTTTGGTTGAATATTGATGTGAAAATCTTATTTTGTGTTTAAATTACACAATTTTCACTATTTTTTTTAATCATAGGTCAACGTTTATGTGAAGTCTTTCTTTATTCAACATAATATATATAGATATATATTGTTGGGTCGAGGTCAATATATATATATATATATATGTTACATGTAATTAAAGTCTTGTTTATTTGATTAAAATACAACAACTTGGATTACAACTAGGTTAATTAATTATTAAGTTCTGCTCGCTATCCCAATTTGTTTCCTCTACCTCATCCTTATTTTATGTAAACGATTTGGTTTCCAGCTTATATCACTTTTTTACTACCTAATCTTTATTTTATTTAATTCATTTTGTTACTGTTTATGAAATGTGATGATCTCTTTCAATTGTAACCATGATGATGTAATCAGTATTTGATGTTCATCGAGACATGTATAATCATCAGCAGCATAGCCACAATAGAATTTGCAAGGATTTATGTTGTGAAAATTATGCAAATCGTAAGTATACACTTTCATTACCAAGTAATTTAATGATGAGTATAGTTAAAAGGGAAAGAAGAATTACACCAGAGCAACCACCTCAGCAGTCTTCATTCTCCCTGCAAAACAGAATCTCATGCACGTTATTCCTCATCATACAATGCTACAAGGAGCAGCTAGTGCAGCACTTAACAATCTCTAGTCATCTGTGCAAAAAACCTTCAGTGACAACAAACAATAAAGATTCTCCGGTACAATTCATAACTAAATTATATTGTATTTTATTGTATAAAAATAAGTGGCAAATTTAAGGGCTCAGCTTAGTCCATCCATGTATATAAATTGTAAAGAAGGCACCTTAATAATCAATGAAAAAGTGAGAGTAATCTTCTTTCATAAAGAAAAATCCAAGTGCATAATCTTCTCTTATTTTTCAACTTGGTATCAGAGCCATTACAATGGCAAACTTTGTTGCTAACAGGCCCAACTCAGCCCATGTTCCGCAGATTCAACATACACACAACAGCCTCTCTTTCAGTGCCCCTATCAAGCTCGATAGACATAATTTTCTAGTATTAAAGACTCAAGTTCTCCCAACCATTAGAGGTAATGACTTAGAAGGCTATATATATGGCACCAAAAGTATGCCAGAAAGATTCATTAGCTCAAGAGATGAAGAAGGCAACCAAGTCCATGCAGAAAACCCAGATTTTTTGTAATGGAAAAAATAGAACCAACTCTTGTTAAGCTGGCTTCTATCAACCTTGACTGAGAATGAACTCATCTCCTTCACCAGCTATGTGACATCAAAGGAGCTCTGGGATACAGTCTCTAGACTCTACTCATCTCAATCACATGCTTGAACCATACAGCTCAAGAACCAATTGCAGAATAACAAAAAGGAAAACCAAAATATTAGTGACTTCTTCTCCAAAATGAGAAGCATTGCAGATGCATTAGCCATCACTGGGAAAATGATCAATGAAAAAGACTTGATAGAGCACATTCTCAATAGTTTGGCATCAGAGTATGATGCCATATGGTAAACATATCCTCTAGACTCGAGTACATGACCTTAGAAGATGTATTTGCCCAGGTTCTTATTTTCGAAAGCAGATTATAGCACAATAACATCTCTAAAGGAATCAAAGTTCAAGTAAATTTAACAGCTAACTGCAGCAACTTGAGTCAGCCAAAAAGAAGTAACATAGGAGTAACAAACCAAGCCACACAGGGAACCAGAGGAGGCTTCCGAGGCATAGAAAGAGGAAAAAAAATTAAGGTAGAAACCAATCAAAACTCATCTGCCAAATCTGCAACAAAGGAGGACATACAGCTTCAGTGTGCTGGTACAGATTCGACCAAGAATTTGAACCAAAAAACACCAACACCCAAGGTCAGTCTTCAACATTTGTTTCAACTTAGAAATAGATTAGAGAGGGAGGCCGGTACCTAGACAGTAGGGCTTCCAACCATGTGACCAATTACCTAAGCAATCTTAGCATCAAGAAGGACTACAAAGGTAAGGAAAAACTTCTAGTTGGAAATGGTAAAAAGCTAGATATTCTACATGTAGGTCACAATCTCATGCACATTGAGAACAACAAAGCTTTTAAACTGAAAAACATTCTGCATGTCTCACATATCACCAAGAATCTCCTCAGCATTTCAAAACTCATCCATGATAATAATCTATGTGTTGAATTTAATCATAATGACTATTTTGTAAAGGACCAGAATCAGAAACTGCTACTACAAGGAGTGGCTGAAGATGGCTTGTATGTGCTTAAACAAGAAAGGGAAACCAAAAGCTTAAGTATAGGAAATCATGTGAATAAAATAGAGTGTAATGTTTCAGTTGTTTCTATCTATGAGTCAGCTAATATTAGTGGTTTAGAAGGTTCAAAATTTGCATTAGAATTTCCTTCAAATAGAGTCCATGTCAGCTCAGCTTGTCAAGCTAGTAGTTTAAGCAATCTTCACAGGAAGTTTAGACATCCAAATGACCAAATTCTAATGAAAATCATCTCTTCATGTAAGAATCTTAAACCAATCAATGAAACTCACTTTCCAATCTTATGTGAAGCTTGTCAATACGGAAAAAACCATAAATTGCACTTAAAATCTAGCAAAAACATAACACAAAGACCATTGGAAATTGTATATGCTAACCTGTGGGGACCTGCTCCAATTGCCTCAAGAAATGAATACAAATAGTACATTAGTGTAGTAGATGACTAGAACAGATTCACTTGGATTTTTCCTTAAAAAACAAGTCCCAAGCATCACAAACTTTTTTAGATTTTAGAACCCCAATAGAGAGACAACTGAACATGAAGATAGTGGTCCTTCAAACAGACATGAGGGGAGAATTCAAGCCATTAGAAGCAGCCCTTAAACACCTAAGAATCACCCTGAGGCATTCATGCCAATTCAAAATGGAATTGTTGAGAGGAAACATAGACATGTCACTGAAATAGGATTAACATTACTAGCTCAAGCCAATCTACATATCAAGTTCTGGTGCAAAGCATTTGAGACTTTAGTGTACCTCATAAACAAACTCCCCACAGCCACGTTAAACTTCCAAACACCCTATGAAATAATTTACAAGAGACAACTAGAATATAGCTTCCTAAAAACCTTTGAATGTGCATGTTATCCACACTTCAGACCATATAACCATCACAAGTTGTAATTCCATACAACTAGGTGCACATTCATAGGTTACAGCATAAAACACAAGGGTTATAAGTGTCAAGATAAATCAGGAAGAGAGTAGATAGCTATACATGTAAAATTCAATAAACAAGAGTTTCTTTTTAAAACTGACTTTCTAAAAGTTCATGAAAAGGTAGTCAACACACCTGTCAACCCTCAAGACTACTCACAACTATATTTAGTCTCTCAAATCGTAATAGATAGAAGCAAGAGAACTGACATGCCATTTGAAGCCACAACAACAGTAGTAGCCACTTCTGATCATAAACCTCTAATATAACCTTCAGAATCCCAAGAAGCAGTCCTAGAAACCTTAGAAACCGCAAATGAAAGCTCTAAAACAAACCAGGAAACACAAACCTTGAATATACATCCCATGGTTACCAGGTCCAAAGATGGAATCTTAAAACCAAAGCTATATAATATAGAGAAAAATGAAACACATGAGCAGGATGTACCAATGTCAGCAGCAGAAGAAATGAAAGTCAGTAAGTGGAGAGATGCTATGGAAGAGGAGTACAAAGCTTTGATAAAAAAATAAAACATGGAATTTGCTATCAGCAAGGCTTGGGATGAAGGTCATTGGAAACAAATGGATTTTCAAGCTGAAGTTCAATCCAAATGAGAGCATAGCAAGGCACAAAGCAAGGCTGGTAGCCAAGGGTTACCATCAAACAAAAGGAATAGACTACTCCGAGACATTCAGTCCTGTTGTTCGATCATCTACAGTGAGAATCGTAATTTGTTTAGCTATGCACTTTGACAAAGATATTAAGCAAGTAGATGTGAGTAATGCTTTCCTAAATGGAAAGCTTGGTGAAGAAATATACATGGATCAATTAGTGTTTCGAGGACAAGGAAAAACCAAGGCATGTCTGCAAACTGAACAAAGTATTATATGGGCTCAAGCAGGCTCCAAGAACCTGGTATGAGAAACTGAAATCGGCACTGATTAGCTAGGGCTTCACAAATCTAAAAACTGGTTCATCTCTCTTTGTGTTGACAAACAAGCTTGGAATTACCATACTGCTTGTATATGTGGATGACATCCTCATCATAGGTAGTAACACCAGCCAAATTCAGGAAACAATAGACAAGCTGAATAATAGCTTCTCTCTAAAAATTCTAGGATCTTTGAGCTATTTCTTGGGAGTGGAAGTAAAAAGAGACAGTCAGGGTATCCATCTCAATCAAGAAAAGTACATAGGTGACTTGCTAAAAAGGACAAAAATGCAAGAGTGTAAGATGATGGCTACTCTAATGAGTACAAGTGAAAAATTCACAAAATATATGGGCAATGATTTTGAAGACAAGACTCTGTACAGAAGCTTGGTAAGTGCCTTGCAATATCTAACACTAACTAGACCTGAAATAGCTTTTAGTGTGAACAAGTTGTGCCAATTTCAGGAAATACCAAAGCAGTAACACTGGATAGGCTGTAAAAGAATCTTAAGATATCTTCAAAGCACCCAAAATCATGGACTATATTACTCCAAAGGAGACAAATTGAACATGGTGGCATTTACTGATGCAGACTGAGCATGAGATGTAAATGACAAAAAATCAATGAGTGGATATGCAATATTCTTGGGTGGAAATTTGATAACCTGGAGCTCGAGAAAACATATAACAATTTTCAGATCAAGCTCAGAGGCCGAATACAAAAGTCTAGCATCTACAACAGTAGAAATAGCCTGGGTGAATTCCCTTCTTTCTAAATTGCACGTGAAAACAAAGCATAAAATAATTTTGTGGTGTGACAATATGAGTGCAATCTTTTTAATAGGGAATCCAGTATTTCATGGCAGGTCAAAATATATTGAAATCGATGTACATTTTGTTCGAGATAGGTTAGCAAGGGAGGAGTTTGAACTTAGATACATTCCATCAAAAGATCATATAGCAGATATATTGACAAAGCCCCTCTTTAATGAGAGATTTCAGCTACTTCGACACAAGTTCATTGTCCTTCCAGACAGCTGAACTTGAGGGAGGGAGTTTAAAAGAAAAGAAGAATTACACCAAAGCAGCCACCTCAGTAGTCTTCATTCTCCCTACAAAGCAGAATCTCATGCACGTTATTCCTTATCGTACAATGCTACAAGGAGTAGCCAGTGCAGCACTCAATAGTCTCTAGCCACCTGTGCAACAAACCTTCAGTGACAACAAACAATAAAGATTCTCCAATACAATTCATAACTGAATTATCAAATCTAAGGACTCAACTTAGTCCATCCATGTATATAAATTTTAAAGAAGGCACCTCAATAATCAATGAAAAAGTGAGAGTAATTGTCTTTCATAAAGAAAAATCACAGCACATAATCTTCTCTCATTTTTCAACTAGTATACGTTATCGTTAATAAGTAAAACAATGATAAGTGAGTATCATTTTTACGAGAATTAAGAATTTAAGAACTAACTATCTTGATAAACAATCTTTAATTTTATTTAAATGAATTAAATAAAGAGACAATTTATGTTAAAAATAATTAACAACTAAATTAAAACAAGATAAATAATAAAATCAGTAAGGATGAGAGCTCTAGTGCGTATGATTTCTTCTAAATAAATTTGAATTAACTCTACCTATTCTTATTATTTGAAGTTTAAGATTATGGTTGATAATCAAGAATCTTAAAATCATTTATTACCCTTTTTTAGGGTTATAATAAAAATATATTCAATCTATCAATTCACTATATTCTTATGTGAATTAGGATAACCAAAGATTCATTAAGTTTATGAATTCAATTTTTTTATTACACTGAGTATGCAATTATATTTCTATCTTATATAGACTTAATGACATTCATTAATAGATCACAAGTATAAATATTCTTTTTTAGGGCATCGATATGCAATTAAAATATCTAACTAGTGACTAATTAATTAATAGCGTTAAGAATTATGAAGAATATTCAACCATTAATCAAAAACTTCAATACAATCAAATAGACAATTATCAAAACATTTTAGAATGGCTGCATCATAAACCTAGAATATAATACTTAGTTCATAATGTAATAAAATAAAAGTATCAGGAATAAGTTTAACATCTCAGTAGAAAAATAAATAAGAGAATAGAGAAACATTGATTTCTTCTTAGTTGCTAGATGACTTTCCCCAAATTCAACTTTCTTATTGATATTTTCTCAATCTTTCTCCTTTGGTCATTCTCTTCTTATTTTTTCAATTCCTTTCTTTTCACATGTTTCAAAGAATCCCTCAAAATAGCACCAAAAACTCTCATTGACTGTTTAGGGGAAGAAGACATTTTACAATTTTCATCACCGAGCACCTAGGCCCAATCCTCATGAGCGCCTACACTCTACGCAAATTGTTAGACTCATATACTGTAATAATGTATTGTAGCAGAGCTTAGGCCCTTAGCTCTCAAGTTTTGCTTGAATTTTTTACTTGTTTTCTCTATTTCAGCGCATAGACTCTCCGTTTGGGTGCTTAGCTGCTCTATTCTCAATCTCTTGATGTTTTTGAATCATTTTGACATGCATATGACTTTCAAAATTTATTAAATGTTCTCGTTTATAATTCTCTCACATTCTTAAGAAATAAGTAAATTTTTTATCAAAAATTGATAAATCTTCTCAAAAACTATCTAAATGTTAAACCGACAATATTTAAAATTTATATATAAAACACACTTATCAATTTAGTCCCCACCTCATAAAAAAATTTAAATTTAATATTGATAATTTAATTCAAAATAATATAATTATTTATATTTTCATCCTTATAGTTTTGAATATAAATTTATAGTTTATCCTTCAATTTTGTCTTACCAGTTTTAATTTGTAATATTTTGATTCAATTTACCAAACATGAGTTAAGTCATGCAAAGCTGCACATATAGCTAGTCTAAATTTCTGACCGGCACTTTACACAAAATAAAAAAAATAATGTTGAATTGACGAATATTTATCTGACTACAATATAATTTAGTTTCTAGGTAGAATAAGACGACACAACTTAACCACCCTCACGTGCTTTGCACGGTAGGTTTATTTGGGGAGGCCGGAAAATTTATAGTTAGAAGAATTAATACAGCTTTTATTTTTTTATTATTAATTAATTAAATAAGAAATTATCATTGATATAGATGCACAACAACTTTATTAATTGTTCCGTGTGAACTCTTCCTTTTGGTCAATGTTTTATATGTGAAGTCTTTCTTTTCTTTTTTAGGAACATGGCCATAATATACATACCATTATTATGGCCATGTTCACAGGACAAGCATACCGACCCAAAGTCTTACTATATTTATTGGCTTAGGTTCTGTTTGTTTGGCATCGTAATATATATATACTGCGTTTCGAAAAAATACAATAAATTAATTAATAATATTTGATATCGAGATAATTTCTCCCAGAACGGTTGTAACGATGAAATTACAACTCAAATTATTTTTGTAATCCTTCTTATGACTTATATATCTAAGATTATTCAAGCAAATTATTGGTATGTTAGAGAAAATTTTACTTTTTTATATCTCATGAATATAAATAGTTTAATGTTTTGGTTGAATATTGTTGTGAAAATCTTATTTTATGTTTAAATTACACTTTTTTTTTTGTCCATAGGTCAATGTTTATGTGAAGTCTTTCTTTATTCAACATAATATATATATATATATATATATGTTACATGTAATTAAAGTGTTGTTTATGTAATTAAAATACAACAATTTGCATTACAACTAGGGTAATTAATTATTATGTTCAGCTCGCTGTCCCAATTTGTTTCTTACTACCTCATCCTTATTTTATTTAAACGATTTGGTTTCCAACTTATTTCACTCTTTTACTACCTAATCCTTATTTTATTCAATTCATTTTGTTATTGTTAATGAAATGTGATGATCACATTCAAATGTAACCATGATGATGTAATCAGTTTTCGATGTGCATCGAGACAAGTATAATCATCAGCAGTATAACTACAGTAAAATTTGCATGGATTTATGTTATGAAAATTATGCAAATGTAAGTATATACTATCATTAATAGGTAATATAATGATGAGTATACGCTATGGTTAATAAGTAATATAATAATAAGTAAGTATCATTTTTGCGAGAATTAAAAATTAAAAATTTAATTATCTTGATAAACAATCTTTAATTTTATTTGAATGAATTAAATAATGAGATAATTTATGTTAAAAATAATTAACAACTAAATTAAAGCAAGGTAAATAATAAAATCAGTAAGGATGAGTACTCTAGTGCATATGATTTTTCCTAAATGAATTTGAATCAACTCTGCCTATTTTTATTATATGAAGTTTAACAACATGGTTGATAATCGATAATCTTAAAATCAATTCATAGACTTTTTTAAGGTTATAATAAAAATGTATTCAATTTATCAATTCACTATATTTCTATGTGAATTAGGATAACCAAGGATTTATTAAGTTTATGAATTCAATACTTTGATTATACTGAGTAAGCAAATATATTTCTATCTTATATAGACTTAATTACATTCATCACAAGATCACAAGGATAAGTATCATTTTTTAAAATATCGCTATGGAATCAAAACATATAACTAGTGACCAATTTATTTATAGCTTTAAGAACAATGAAAAACACTTAATCATTAATTAAAAACTTCAATACGATCAAATAGACAACTATCAAAACATTTTTTGAGAATGGTTACATCATAAACCTAGAATATAAGACTTAGTTTATAATGTAATAAAATAAAACTATCATGATTAAGTTTAACATCTCAATAAAAAAAAATAAATAAGAGAATAGAGAAAGCCTAATTTCTTTCAAGTTGTTAGATGACTTTCTCCAAATCCAACTTTCTTATTGATAATTTTTTTCACTTTTTCTTCCTTAGTCTTTTCTTATTTTCTCAATTCCTTCCTTTTTATGTGTTTTGAAGAATCCCTCAAAATAGCACAAAAAACTCTCCTTGACTGATTAGGAGAAGAAGACATTTTATAATTTTCATTACTGACCACCTAGGACAAATCCTCATGAGCGCCTAGGCTCTACGAAAATTTTTAGTCGCGTATTGTGACAATGTACTATAGCAGCTCTTAGGTGCTTGGCTCTCAAGTGTTGCTTGAGTTTTTGATTTGTTTTCTCCGTTTCAGTGCATAGCCTCTCCTTATTGGGTGCCTAGGCGCCCTATTCTTCATATCTTGTTGTTTTTGAATAGTTTTGAAATGCATATGACTTTCAAATTTATTAAATATTATCATTTATGAATCTTAAGAAATAAAATTTTCATAAAAAAATTAATAAATCTTCTCAAAAACTATCTAAATATTAAATTGATGATATTCAAAATACAGGTATAAAACCCACTTATCAATTAAATCCCAACCTCAAAAAAAATTAAAATTAAAATTTATAATTTAATTCAAAATAATATATTTATTTATATTTTTTAATTCTCATAGTTTTAAAATAAATTTATAGGATATTCTTCAATTTTGTCTTACCAACTTTAATTTGCAATATTTTGACTCAAACTACCAAACATGAGTTAAGTCTTTCAAAGCTGCACATATCGCTAGTCTAAATTTCTGACCGACACTTTGCACAAAATTAAAAAAATAATGTTGAATTGAAGAATATTTATCTGACTATATTGTAATTTATTTTCTAGGAAGAATAAGACGACGCAGCTTACCCACCCTCACGTGCTTTGCCCAGTAGGTTTACTGGGGGAGGCTGGAAATTTGCTGGTTTGAAGGATTCATACTGCTTTTATTTTTTTATTACTTATTTAATTTATTACTTATTAATTAAATAAGAAATTATCATTGATATAGATGCAAAACGACTTTATTAATTGTTTCGTGTGAACTCTTCCTTCTGGTCAATGTTTTAAATGTGAAGTCTTTCTTTTCTTTTTTGGGAATATCAATTTTACCTAACATCTACACATACCATTATTATGGCCATGTTCACAGGACAAGCATAACGACCCAAAGTCTTACTATATTTACATCCAGGATTATTTAAGCGAATTAATAGCATGTTAGGGGAAAATTTACTTTTTTTATATCTCATGAATAAAAATAGATTAATGTTTTGGTTGAATATTGATGTGAAAATCTTTTTTTGTGTTTAAATTACACAATTTTCTCTTCTTTTTTTTTTTGTTCATAGGTCAATGTTTTTGTGAAGTTTTTCTTTATTCAACATAATATATATATTGTTGGGTCAAGGTCAATATATATATGTTACATGTAATTAAAGTCTTGTTTATTTAATTAAAATACATCAATATGGATTAATACTAGGGTAATTAATCATTAAGTTAAGCTCGCTGTCCCAGTTTGTTTCTTACTACCTAATCCTTATTTTATTTGATCCATTTTGTTATTGTTCATAAATTCAACTGTAACCATGATGATGCAATCGGTATTCGATCTACATCGAGGCGAGGTTTTTTTGTTGTGAAAATTATAAGTATACGCTATCGTTAACAAGTAATATAATGATAAATGAGTATCATTCCTACAAAATTAAAATTTACGAACTAACAATCGTGATAAACTATCATTAATTTTATTTGAATAAATTGAGTAAAAAGATAATTAATGCTAAAAATAATTAACAACTAAATTAAAGTAAGGTAAATAATAAAATCAATAAAGATGAGTGGTCTAGTACATATGGTTTCACTTAAAGGAATCTGAATTAACTCTGCCTATTCTTATTAATTGAAATTTAATATTATGGTTGATAATCAAGAATTCTAAAATCATTCATTAGCCTTTTTTAAGGTTATAATAAAAATATATTCAATCTATCAATTCACTCTATTCCTATGTGAATTAGGATAACCAAAAATTCATTAAGTTCATGAATTCAATGCTTTGATTACACTGAGTATGCAAATATATTTCTATCTTATGTAGACTTAACGACATTCATTACAAGATCATAAGCAAATATCATTTTTTTAGGATATCGATATACAATCAAAACATCTAACTAGTGACCAATTAATTAATAGCGTTAAAAATAATAAAGAACAGTCAACCATTAATTAAAAACTTTAATACAATCAAATAGGCAAATATCAAAACATTTTAGAATGGCTACATCATAACCCAAAAATATAAAACTTAACTTGCAGAATCATATGGTTAAAAAAATAAATAATAATATCCCATGGATCTTGCGTTGGTGAATAAGGAAAGACAATATTAGTTAACAAGTCGTACATAAGCATTTATTCTCAAAATTAAAGGTAAATATTTTTACATTAATACAATATAAATAATTTAAATGATACACAACCATTAAAATTTATCCGTACCTGTTTTAGGTACCTCGGGTGCTTCCTATGTTAGAGCTGGAGCCAGCCGAGATGGTTAAACAGTACATTATAGACTTGTTTCAGATCATTGAGCCTGTCACGCCTCCTCCTGTAGGATCCACACGTGACAACTGACACAGACCCTTGAGACATATTCAAAATCTCCGAACATGTCCTTCAAACCTGTAAAGCATTTTAGGTACCTATCCATTGTATAATTACTCATATACAATTATCTCTTTAAGATATTCTCAAATCATTTCTCAAATAAAAATATACTTAATTCATAATTAATACAAGATACAAAACCAAAAACATTATTTCCAATCCATAAATAATTACATACAGAAGTTTCTCAAAATAACCCAGTGAACTAATTTAAACAAACCGGTGAGTAGAAGATGTGAATGATACCTAAGGGCTTTATACTCTAAATTGATCACCACCACTAGATAACGCTCTTTTCTTCCCTCACTTTTCTAGAACTGAAAGGTGAGGGGGTGAGTATACTGAAGTATACTATGTGAATGAACAAAAATATATTATAAGAAAATCATTTATAAATACATGATAAACAATTCATTTCAAAGATAACATGGTCTGTTATTCATAAATCATTGGGCTAGCTCTCTCTTTCAGTGATTACCCTAGTCGTGGGTAATCCCGAGACCGTCAATGGATTTTATGCATAGATAACAATTCTCATTCAATAAAAATAATTATTTTTTTAAAAAATAATAAAGAATGCATGATAATTTTTCAAACCTGGCCCACTACTAACATTGGCCTCGAGTAGTTATGTGGTGATACTCGTGACTGTCCTCAACAATTCCGTAGGTGGGCAACTCCGTAACATCTACCCATACAACTGCTCCACTTGCAATGCACTCATCTAGATGGCTTCGTAATAGGTTCATCCTGAAGCTATTACCCTGTAGCTACAGTCACAATCAAACTTGGCCCTACCGGCAATATCTCTTATACAATCCACATCATATCCATAAACATTTATAATCATTCAACAACAATATAATGAAATTTTATTTCTTAGCCTCATAGCCACATCATATCAAATCCATTTATAGGTCATTCATATTTATTTCAAATTAACAATGCATAAACTATTTCTTAATTTATAAAATAATAAGTTTTATAAAGCCATTTAATAGTATAAAACATATAAAAATAATTCACTCACTGCAAAGGAAGGGTCACCACTCCCACTACTGATCCTCAAGCCTAGTAGGTCCCTCTCCCGGGTGCTCGGCACCTAATATCACACATACATAATATAATGAATTTCGAGATTCTAAATAATTAATAATTATGTAGTAAATACCATGTTCATGGTCAACATGTCTAAAGTTCCTTAGTTTTGCACTTATAACTTTACGAGGCTTTCTAACGATGGTCATTTATCCGATTTCTAACAATAAAATCTCATGGCCATAGTTATTTCAAATTTACATTTTCATCCAAGATAAATATACGTATTCATAGCAATATTTAACACATATATGATCACCATACATCTCTAATTTTCTTAAATTAACACAATTCTAGATTTCTTATGCAAACATAAACGGAAAATCTCGAGTGAACAGTAAAGCCCATTTTTCAAATATTGCAACGTTTTGAAATTAAACTTATAATGGGTTAATAGACTTACCAGTAACTTGTCTAAACCTTTAGAAACCTTGTATCACCGTTTAAATGTAAAAGCCTTAAATTTCACTCGAAACCAAAATTTGCTCCTCGTCATTTCTTGCTTTTCTTAGCTCAAAAATGGTACCAAATTATCTAGGGAAGGGTGAATAATCATTTAGTTTGGAAGAAAAGTCGAAGGTTTGGCCGAGATTCTAAGAAATACAAAGAGGAGAAGAGAGAGAAATAAGTTTTTAGAGTGAGAAGGAGACTAAAGAAATAAAAACGATGATAAATTATGGTTTCCCTCATAGGTATCTATATTAATGAGCAAAATGACTAAATTACCTTTAAAAATCTTAGAAATTTTAAGTTTCCCGTCGAATTTTGTTTCAAAATTAGCAAAAGTGTCGATACTTTTAACCCATGTGTCGATAATTTCATAAGAATCACATTCTAAAATTTTCTAAACCCTGAGTATCGACACTTTCAAGCAATGTATCGATACTTTTGAGCAAAAATAGGTCGATACTTATAAGTAAAGCATTGACATTTTTACCAAAAATATCAACATTTCAAGAAAAAATAGGTCAATATTTCTTTCAAATTTCAAACTGACTCAAATCATTCCATAGATCATTAAACCAACTTAAATTCTCCTTAGCCTCAATAAATGTGTCAATTAATTTTAAACCATGCACGTGTGATAATGAATGTCATTAAATGATCATTTTATCCTTATATTTGAATAACAGAGTTTACAGAGCCATAGGGCAAATACAAAGGTAATTTGTTTGTGAGCATGGTATCTAGCAAGCTTAATGCTCAAGTTATAGGTGACCGTACCGATACAGCAGTGATTTATAGAACATAAGTAATAGGTTTGTATTTTAAACTATCCTAATTTGTTTGATAATTTAGTGGATTACGTTGGTGTCTGACATACATACGATGACTTATTGTAGACCACCCCACCAAAGTATAATCCGCCCTCGTCAACACATTATATGTCGTTGCCACCACCGCATTATACATTCGTGGTATTATTGCATTATTTGCTGTCATCGTTGCATTAATCACCAGCATCGTCGGTCCATTTTTTGTCTACATCATCACTATATTTTCATCCTTATAACACCCATAGATTGCCTTACGATGATGAGTTTAGAAGGAATGTGATAGACCGCTTCGATGCGTTAAATACATATATGCAGACTTTTAGGCAGGAGCCTAGGGACAATATTACTCAAGTTGAAGATAAGGTTGATGCGATCATAGTAGATCTTCACTCATTATTACAGTTGTCCACTCAGCCACAGTTGTCACCAACTGGCTCACCCGTTTAGGTAATCATAGTGAAATTGAATAAGTTGTGGTAGTGTTAGTTTATGTAAATATATGAAATTGTTTATTTCTTAGATTGTAATTAATGTTTAGTTAGAGGTAGAGAATGTATAGTGTGTTGCATGTGATGCACATGTTGATATATAGTACAGACTTGTATAAGTCCGATAGAAGAGTCGATGAGTTATACGCTCAATAACTACAGTGGTTAGAAGACCCAAATGCCTATATAAAGAGTAGTTTGGTGATATTGACACCATAGTGGTTCTGTGGTATTTCTGCTCCAGATGCGCTATTAGAAGATATTGTAAGTGAACAACATATTATTAATGTATTACAATATTATTTTCATCATTTAACTAAAATTTATTGTTTTGTCAGGGCATCAACAAGTATTTGTATTTAATCGCGCATCGACAATAGGCGTATCCCTATATACTATCACAGGATTGAACCATTACCTCATCGCATTTATATGTATGTATAATGTTGTCAACTTCTGTTGCATTAGCAAAGATTACTAATTGTTGCGTTTCCACCTCACGTACAACGTATTAATTATGTAGACCAAATTACTTTACGCTTGGTGGGAAATGGTTCTGGTACGATGCAGATAGGCACTTTTCCATCAGGTTTAGATATAGAACAACATGTGAGAAGTGACTTAGATGGGGTGAGAAGAGCTTGGAGTGTCGTTGATTATATTTCAATCCTGCCTTGGTATGTGGTGACTATTGAGTTGTATGTGCTGCTAAGTTGTGTACCTGACAGATATCCATTTACGACTCTGCACTGCTGGGACATTTTGACAAGGAGATGGACAAGGCAATGAAGTCATTATATATATTGTTACCTTATGTGATACGCACATGTGGGCTGTATGATGCAAGGTCAGAATGGTGTAATAGAACCTTTATATATTTGAGATTATCTGACATGCCCTGTCAGACAATGGGCAGCGCTGATTGTGGCATGTTATGTGTAAGTTTGTAGAGTACGTTATATTGAAACAACAGTGAGATTTTAACTTCGACCACTTTTAAGATAAAGATGGCGCTCAATTTATGTAAGGGACACATCTATTGACATTAATTATCTATATTTTGTTAATTTGAACATTAATTTTGTTGTACGCGACAATTCTTTTTATATTTTTTAAATTTGAATTAATTTAGTTAGTTAAGTAAAATAACAACAAAATATAAAAGTCAACATTAAATTAATTAATGATATATAAATAAACTTTAAACTTAAGCAATATTTGTAAATAACACAAATAATTCATCACTTTCACAGTAAATTTTAATTCAACTGATACACAGAAGTATTACATAATCGCTTAGTGCAACATAATAAATGTTTGACAAGTAAAACAACACATAACCACTCAGTCTGGTTTTGACACATCAGATTTCTGCATTTTGCATGATTATGTTCTCATTGCTTGCAGTGGGAACATCTTTGAATGACCACCTTCTTTCGTGTGGATGAGATGCGTTGATTTTGAGGTCAATGGGTTGGTATACGGCCTATCGGCAGTTTGACAACAATAGAATGGATCTGCTATGAAACATCTCAGAAACTTTGATTGCTAACTGGATGAATCTCCTCAGCATATGCTATCACACGTGTGCCATTTTTATAGTACATTGAACAAAAATCTTCATACCGACCTCTAATATATCTAGTAGCAGCTAATACATGGGCATACAACAATTGTTGCAAGTCAAAGCACCTATATTGACATGTCTTTGTGTTCAGATCGACCGCAACATCTTCTCCTCTACCTTTTACTTCAAACTCATAATGAGAAATGGGAAAGACTGAAAGTGTACGAGATGCATAATCATCTTCTTTAACTTTATCAACTTCCGCTTTAGTAAAGGTGTCTTCATCAAATTTTGCAACTTCTTCTCTTCTCTTATAAAACCAACGCTGCAACACTGACCGTATTCAATCCACTTAGGCCCTCATTGGAAGAGTACGCACATTCTTCAATAATGCAATCATACTTTCTGCAATGTTAGTCGTCATTATGTCGTACCATCAAACTGAAAAATGAGAGAGCTAGCCCACTTATGAAACCCTACATCATTTTCTAAATAGACTGTAGTATCAGGGTGTATCGACCTCAATTTGTCCATATATTTTTCGAAATCACTAAACACATATGCTTTCGCAGTAATATAATACCTCATAAGGAAAGCATATTTCTTACGGTCTTTTAGCTTATATTTTGATTTTAAGGTTTTCTTCAATGTGGTAGGAACAGAAACCACGGTATGAGTCGGGAAATACTTTCCTTACTCTATTAAGGATACTATCATATCGGTCTGACACAAACACCAAATCAGACACTAGTTCAAGTGCATCTCGTAGTTTTAGTAAGAATCATTCTCATGATGCATCATTTTTAAAGTTTCCCACTCTAAATGCAATAAGATAAATCTAGTCATTTCTATCAAAAGCAGCCGCAACAAACATTGTCCTCTGATATGTACCTCTAAAAAGTACCATCAACGGTAATAACTGGACAATTGATGAAAGAAAATCACGCACAGACGAGGCAAAAGCTATGAAGAAGTACATAAAATGGTCATCCTCGTCCGTTTCTATGTGTGTTATTGTGCCTGGGTTTTTGTGTTCTAAAACATGATAAAAATGTGGTGTAAACCCCGTTTTTCAGGTATAAGGGTAAGATAATAATTTATGACTTTCATGTTACACATGCATATGTATGGTTAGTTAACACACAATCTAGGCTTAGGCAATTTGAATTAGCTCATTGTATAAAGATTAAATGAATTAATAAGTTGGACTCAAAGTATATTGAATTTTCACATAAGGCTCTACACTGATGCAATCGACGATCTCGATAGCTAGTTAGCGAGCGAGGTTAATGAGTAGCGACCCTTGCAAGGGTGTAGTGGGCGGAACCTTGACAAAAATTTTTATTTTGGTTCTAAGAAATAAAGAATTTCGGCTTTAAAATTTTGAGTTTGTTGAAAAGATTGGATGAATATCGAGAAAGAAAACGATCGTCCAAAATAACGAGAAAATAATCGAAGGGAGAAATGGAAAGCGGTTGACCGGTTGCCCAATCTGGTCAATCAACAAGAGCATAATCGAGGGGAGAAAATGGGAAGCAGTCGACCAGTTGCCCAATCTGGTCGACCAACAGAAGCTTGTTTGGGGGGAAGAAAAAGGAAGCAGTCGACCGGTTCCTCAATTCGGTAGACCAATTGGCTGGAAAACATGAATTTAGCCTGATTTTTCAAAGATTTCAAGGGCAATTTGAACTTTTAACACCTCATTTGTTTTAACACTCCTCTCTCTAAAAGCACCTAAAATCCTCTTTTTTCTCTCTACAAAAAGGTCACCCTTCTCCTCTTAAATTTCTCTCCAATCTCTTATTTTTCTTTAAAATTTCCACCTCCAAATGATTTCTCATTACATTTTCTTCGATTTGGAACCCATTTTGAGTTAAATGAAGCGAGATTAAGCGAAGACAAAAATTAGGTTTCGACTCAAATTTAGGATTTTTGCCTTTTAATGACTAATCGCGACTTCTACAAGCTTTTACAAGATAACAATAAGCTCGGTAACTCTTAATAGTTATAATTTTAATATTTAGAATTTAAAAAGAAATTATGAGTTACTGTTCATGTGAAAATTTACGTTTTGATTTTGCTTAGGAAACGTAAAATCTTGTTTATAATGATAATTGAAAGAATATGACGTTAAATGAGTGTTGAATCATCATTTGAAGAATTATATTGATATTTACAGAAAATATGGATTTGTGTGGAATAGTAGTAAATGGAATTGTATAACAATATATATATATATATATACACACGTTGAATGATGTTGAGAATAGGCATAATTGCCTTAGACATAAGTGTGAAATTAGGATGTTAATGGCCATGGGATTTCATTATTGAAAATCGGTTAAATGACATCGATTAGTAAGCCTTGTAATGTGTATGTGTCAACTAAGGGATCCTAGATATGTTTTCCACGAAACAGGCATTTAATACATTGTGTTTAAATTATATCGGAATCGTGGAATTGATTAAATATATGTGTGTGATATTAGGTTTAGAAAACTCGCGAGAAGGGCTGACTGAACGTAAGGATACGTAGTGGAAGTGGTTACTCTCTCCTAAGTAGTGAGTGGATTTATACATACATAAATAGTAAATAAAATGCATGTGATATGTATATGTACATTTGTGTGTTAAACATGTGTTTTGAAATTTTGAAATGAATATTTTCCATATACTTCGCATTGATATTGGGATGTTTGTATATTGTGGTCTGCTGATATGGTTTTAATTGATATATATGCGATGTAATGGTCGAGAAGGCCAAATTTGGAAATTCTATTATGAACCTTGTTTAGAAATGTATTGGTCGGGGAGGCTGAGTTTCGATTTACATGGGTATACTTTTGATTTGAAAATATAATATTTTTAATGCATGTATATCTTGGTGATGAGGCCGAATTTATTATGATATGGCCAGTAGGCCAGTTGTATGACCTTTGCGCCTACTTATTTACTATATATACAAGGAGGTAGCCTATGGACGAACTTATGAGAGTCCGCATAGGTGAGTAGGCAATAGTGGAGCTGTATAAGGGAGGTTAAGTTATGGTAAGCCCACTATATGCCGAGCACGTGTGTGCTAATATGGAAATCCTATGGAAAGTCCTGGCGACTTGATAGAAATCTCTTGGATTTGATAGATACGACGAGGACAGTCACTTTATCACCAAGTGACTACTTGGGCCAATATCAGTGAAACGGGCTTGTTTTATAAATGCATATTTTATATAAATTAAATGATTTTACAATGCTTAATCAATGGTTTTTCTACTTTACAAGAACGCATTGCATATGGTTTTATGCATAACAAGCTTACTGATGGATTTCGATGTTACCTCGGTTAAGGTAGCAGTAGAGATACTATAACCAGCCCGGTTTGGTTGTTTAAAATAAATGCAAACCATTTTTATATTGTCATCAGATATTGGTTGTACATGAAAATGAATACATATGTACTTTGAGCATGTTAATAACAAAATCTCAATATCTGTATTTAGAAATGTGTGTGTATGTATGTATAGCTATGTATGTATGCGTTTACTCACTAAGTATAGTTATATACTCACTCCTCACAATTACAGCTTTCAGATTAGGCGCTTCAGTCCTAGCTGGGCTTGTGGTAGCAGTTGTGAGCATCCAACGCTTTTGGTAGGTTCTCTCGTCTTGACTTACATGTTTTGTTTCGAGTCCACTGGATATGTATTTTCGAATATATGTATTTTCCTAGGATATTTGTTTTATTTTGGATCTTGAGAGAGAAATTGTAAAACTTATTATTTTGTTCAACCCATATATAATATTTAAAAATTGATAATTTTATCAAATTATTATATTATAGATGAATTGATCACAGAAGATCAATTCTTTGATGTTGATAATCTCATGGATGGGAAGTATGTTTACAAACTGTTTTCAGGTGTTGAGTAAATGATTTGATAGTCTTACATGCTCTTGTGGTACATTATGGATATAGAGGGTGTATTATGAGGGTTTATGGCGATTGTCACAGGAAAACCCTAGGGTCGGGCCGTGACATGTGGAAGTAACTGAAACAACTTGGATGAATCCCCACACACCATTGCATGTACTTCTTTCCTAGCTAGCCAAGCCTTGCTGTAGGACACAACCACTCCAAACTCTTAGTGTATGTTATTTTGGATGTTTATTAAAGTGTAAATCTTAGTTGAATTCTGAAACTTGTCCATCACATATCACTGATAACCCAATTATTTGCTTAGCGGTGGCCTAGCTGTTGCTGGTCGCTTCGACAAGAATGACATGTTTCAATTCATTTAACAGACCAATATTTGTCATTTTTATCTGTATTAGTTGCTCGAATTTACCATTTTCATCCGTCAACCACACATTTTGCCTCAAACTGGTCTAATGCAGACTTAGTTACCTTAAATTAAAAATGGTTCCTTAACGCCATAATACCTAATGTATCTCGTAACTCTTTCTTCAAACTAAAAATTTAGTCAACACATATAGCATCGGAAGTAGACTAAACAATGCATCTAATGACCGAGAAATTGAAGGTGGAATTGGCAACAAACAGCTAGAAGTTGATGAACCCGACATATTCTCTTGACAACCTATTGATCTGCTTCTCTGACTCGGTCCATGCCCTAAGTTCGTCATTATATCAGTATCCTCGTCATAATAATTCCTATCAGGGGTCCTGATTGTATTGTCAAAAATGTCAGCGCCTTCGTCTTTCATACTTGGTTGACTATCAAAATAATCGTGTACAGGGTCTTCATTGTACCGACATGAAAAGTACCCTCCGTGAATTATAAGATATCCATGATGTCTTGGTGAAGGCTCTATATCATTTACGTGAGTTGGTGAACAATACTGATCATGGTTGAATTGATTACTCCATCAAGAAGAAACAAATAGTTGTATATGCACTTTTAGATCATCAGGCTGCAAATGAGGACTATAAGACACCTCACGATCATCAACAACTATCATTTCTGTAGTGACGTACAATGAACTGAGATGCATAGTCTCTGTAACCACAATCCTATTCACAAAAGCATTTACATCAGAGTCATCTACGATATCCACGTATATAATCGATCTGGTCTCATTATCTTTAAAACTTGTTTTAATATAGATAGTGAATTTCGCTTGATCAATATGAATGCAGTCGTATATCATGTGTAATAATTGATAGAACTTGACGTTCTTTGGAAATGGTGTGAGTCAGACCCTTCCCCCACGGTATTTCTCAGAATCGTCCAATGTTGTAATCCATGATCTTCCGTAACAAACACCAATCAACACAATCTCAGTCATGCCTGAAAAATTACAAAATAATTTATATTTATTTAAATTTACTAACAAATTAATTTTTGTTTACAAAAAATTTTAAATTAATACAAATTCAAACAAAAAAATTAATAACAAAATTATTTAATGCAAAATTTAAATCAATACAAATTCAAAAAAAATTTAATTAATAAACAAAATTACTTAATGCAAATTTTAGAATTACTACAAATTCAAAAAAATTAATAAAAAAAATTTACTTAATGCAAATTTTAAATTAGTACAAATTCAAAATAATAATAATTAATAAACAAAATTACTTAATGCAAATTCTAGAATTACTACTGTCACGCCCCGACCATGGGGCCCACTCGTAACAGTCGTCACAGACCCTCATGATACACTCTTTATACCCAGAATGTATCACAAGAGCCTATGAGGCTTTTCTGTCAATATTCAAAGATCTATAAAAAAAACAGTTATAAATATAACCTCCCATCCATGGGAACAGTATCAAAGAATTGATCTTTGTAATCAATTCATCCACAATATATATAATTAATACAAATATCAATTTAAAAATATTACATAAGGGTTGAACAAAATATTATGTTCAGACATAAACATCTAGTTTATAATTTCTTCTCAAAATCCAAAATAAAACCAATATCCCAAGAAAATACATATATTCGAAAAATACATATATAGTGGACTCGAGACAAAACATGTAAGTCAAGACAGAGGACCTACCAAGAGCGTCGAGTGCCCTCAACTGCTACCACAAGCTCAGCTAGATCTAAAGCACCTAACTTGAAAGCTGTAATTGTGAGGAGTGAGTATACAACTATACTCAGTGAGTAAACGCATATATACATAGATATACATACATGCACACACATTTCTAAATCATGATATTGAGATTTCGTTATTAACTTGCTCAAAGTACATATATATTCATTTTCATGTACAATAAATAATTGTAAAATATATTATAGTTCTGCATTTATTTCTTTAAAATCCATACCAGGCTGGCCATACTTTCCCGATCGTTACCTTGGCTGAGGTAACGTTGAAAATCATCAGTAAGCCTTTTTATGCATAAAACCATATACACTTAATGTTTATAAAACTGAAAACTGTTATCATGCTTATAAATCATTTATTTCTTTTGCAAAACATATAATTAGAAAATAATGTCCGTCTTACTGATGTTAGCCCCGAGTAATCACTTGGTAATGGAGTGACTATCCTTGATATCAATCAAATCCATGAGATCCCTATCAAGTCGCCAGGACTTTCCATAGGGTCTCTTAACCGTACCTAAGTGTATGACACACAATGGGCTTACCATGGCTTATCCCCCTTATACAGCCCCACTACGACTCCATTCACTTATGTGGCCTCTCATAAGTCTGTCCATAGGCTACCTCAATGTCTATACAGTAAATAACAGACAGGCTTAAAAGTCATATCACAATATCCGACCTAAATAGCCTCATCACCAAAATATACATGCATTTAAACATTTCATTTTTTTAAACTAAAAGCATAACCATATAAATTAAAACTCAGCCTCCTCGGCCATTACATTTTCAAAACAATATTAACTACATAAATTATAAATTCGGCCTCCTCAACCATTACATGCATGTAAATTAAATAAAAAATGTTATAGCAGACCCCAATACAAAACCACCCCAATATCAGTATAAAATAACAGTAAACATTTCATTTTTTAAAACAATTTAGCAAACATGCATACATATAAATATCACATACATTCTATTTACATAGCTATGTATGTATAAATCCACTCACAACATAGGGGAAGGTAAACACTCCCGTTACGTGTCCTCACGCTTAGTCGGTCCTTCTTGCAGGTTTTTTGAACCTAATATCACACATGCTTAATCTAATAAATCTTAATATTCCAATTAATTAACAATCATGTACTACATGCAATGTTCGTGAATAATACGCCCATAATTCATTAGTTTGACACATTTTACACTACGAGGCTTTACTAACACGACTATTTAACCGATTTCTAACAACAAAATTCCATGGTCGATTTATTCTAATTCATATTTCTATGTCAAACTCTTAATATTCCTCAAATACCACAATTCACATGAAATCCAATAACCACTCATATACATGTCCACCAAATATGCCCATTAAACTTAGATTAACACATATATAATTTCACAATATTTAATCTAAATTCAATTTAACGCTATTTACATTTTATGAGCACAATTCAATGAAATCCCCAAATTCGTATTTTTGTCTAAAACAGATTTACACATTACAAGCAATATTCAACGCATATATATATATATATATATATATATAACATTTTATACTTTCAATTAGTGCAAATCAACACAAATTACATTTCCTACATGAAAACCAACTTAAATTCGGATGAACAATAAACCCTAACATTTCAATATGCTCAAAATCTCAAAATCTTGTTTATAGTGAGTAATTAGACTTACTAGTACTCTGTAAACACCCTTAGAAATCTCAAATCATTGTTTAATTGGAAAAGCCTTAATTTTCTCTCAAAACTCAAATTTGTTCGTTGTCGTTTATTGTTTTTCTTAGCCCAAATGTGGTATCAATACAAAGAGCAGGAGACGGTGAGTCATTTGGTGGCGGAAATTTGACATAAAATAGAAGAAATGAAGAGAAACGGAGAGGGAGAGAGAGAGAGTTTTTTCTAAAGAGAGAGTTTTACATTTTTAGAGAGAGAAGAATATGAAAAACTATTTGTAGGGCTTGGCATACATAGAAAATGGGCAAAATGACCAAATTATCCTTAAAATTTTTGAAAAATCCGAAGAAAAATTGTTTTTCTAGCAAACCGATAGACCAGTTGCTACAGTACCCTTTAACACAGCTACTACCGGTCGATTGATGCTACAGTAACTCACTATTTAAAAATCTTGCAATTTGGTCCCTAAAAATCTTACAATTTGGTCATTTTTCAGATTTTGAAAATTTTACAAATAAGTCTATATTAATCATTTCATTACACCAACTTAAGTTCTCCTAAACCTCGTTAATCTATCAAATAAATCTTAAATTATTCAAGTATGATATGAATATTATTAAATAACTATTTTACCCCTATATTCGGAGAACAGGATTTAACAACTAAAAATTTAAAAAAATTAATTGATAAAAAGATATACTTAATGCAAATTTTAAATTACTTCAAATTCAAATTAATTAATTAAAAAAATTTCCTTAATACCAATTTTAAATTACTACAAATTCAAAAAAATCACTTAAAACAAAATCAAAAATAATTAATTAATAGAAAAACTTATTTATACAAATTTAAAATTAATAATAGAAATTTAAAATGCTTGGCCCGAGCTTCCATTTCAATACAATTTTTCATAATTTTTCGACCAACAACCATCCAATTCATTCACCGTAATTGATTTATTTTCATGCATTTTTTGTGTTTTAACGAACAAAATTTAACAATTAATATCATATGTACAACTCAAATAAATTATAACATTAACCACAATAAATTTCATGCACATGTTAGTGAATAAAAATTAACCAAAAATCATCCAAAATAAAAGCACAAAAACTCACTTGTGTTTTATATTTGTCGTTGGAATACTCAAATGTCATGCCCCGAACCTGAAGTCCACTGGTGACAATCGTCACAGACCCTCATGGTACATCCTTTATACCCGGACTGTATCAAAAGAGCTTGTAAGGCTTTTCTGTTAACCCATTTTATCTTGAAAACAGTTCTTACACAATAGATCTCATCTATGGGATCACCATCAAAGAATTGGTCTTTATAATCAATTCATCTACAATAATTATCAATTAATAAAAATAACATCATGAAAATCATTTTATAGTCGGGTTAAATAAAATATAAACATTTACATAATCTTTTAATTTACAAAAGTATTACAAGAATTTATTTACATTGATCCAATGGGACATCTACACATGTGAGTCAAATAAGAATACCTACCCGAAGCGTTGTAGGCTATCTACTGCTATCACAAACTCTGCAAGCACTAATGCTCCTAACCTGAAATCTGTAATTATAAGGAATAAATATACAACTATACTCAGTGAGTAAATACATACATACATAGATATACATACACGCACACACATTTCCAAGTACAGATATTGGGATTTCGTTATTAACATGCTCAAATATATATATATATATATATATAGATTTCACATTCAACTTAATAACTAAAAACAATATAATGATGGTCTGCATTCATTTAAAACAAACAAACCGGGCTAGCCATACTTTCTCAATCACTACTTTAACAGAGGTAACGTCGAAAACCATTAGTGAGCTTTCGAGCATAAAACCATGTGCAATGCATTCTTATAAAACAAAAACTATTTCTTAAGCATTGAAAAATCATCTATTTCATATAAAACATGTCTTTATAAAATTAACAGTCCGTTTCACTGATGTTAGCCTCGAATAGTCACTTGGTGATAAAGTGATTATCCTCGATATCCATCAAATCCATAAGATCCCAATAAAGCAGCTAGGACTTTCCATATGGTCTCTTAATCAGCACATACGTGCTCGGCACACAGTGGGCTTACCATGGTTTAACCTCCCTTATACAGCCCTACTATGACCCACTCACTTATGCGACTTCTCATAGGTCCGTTCATAAGCTATCTCCCTGTATATACAATAAATAACCTGGCCCACTGGCCATATATCAATTAATGGCCTTAATAGCCTCACATCACCAATACACATATATTTAAAAACATTTCATTTTCAAATCAAAATTTTGTATTTATGTAAATCAAAACCCGGCCTCCCTAGGCTGTAACATTCTCAAACATTGTTCACAAAACATATAAACCAAATTCGGCTTCTTCGGCCATTATATGCATGTATATCAAATAAAACATTTAACCGCAGACCACAATATAAAACAACCCAACATCAATATAAAACAACAGTAAGTATTTTCGTTTTAAATAATTTAAAACACATGCGTACATATAGATATCACAAGCAATCTATTTACATAATTATACATATATAAATTTACTCACTATAAGAGGAGGGTAATTACTCCCACTAACAATCCCTCGCACCTACTTAGTCCTTCTCTTGGATCATTATAACCTATTACCACACATGCGTAACTTATGATTTCTACTATTCAAATAATTAATATAATTGCACTAAATGCAATTTTCGTGAAAATGTGACCAAATTCTTTACTTTAACGTATTTCACTAAATTTAACTAACTAAGGTCATTTTTCTAAATTTTCAATAATGAATTCTCATGGTTATTTTATTATAATTCTCATTTCCGACTACCTCAAATATACACATTTTTGCGTAAGTAAACAAATTTGGTTTTGATCTAAACTGTAGCAAAATATTGTTCATTCCGAATTACTGTAGCAAAAGACTGTTTATATCGGTGACTGTAGCTAAGTATTGTTCATATCGAATTTACTATACAAACAGTTACTGTATAGATTAAAATTATAGATTAAAGTTACTGTAGTGTATTCAAAAATATTGTAACACCTTCAAATATATTGTTCACCCGATATCAAAACACCTTAATTTCTTCCCACACAAATATCTCAATGAATGCAAATTCAACCTAATACTATATTTTCTATTCTAATTCAACACAATTCTAACGTTTTTTTTACGCAAAATTAAATGTAAATTTCTTAGATAAATAGTAACTCTAAGTTTAAATCATGCTTAAATGCATAAATTTAAGTTTTTAATACGTTAAATAGTTTACTGGTAACTTAAATTTGGAGAAAATTCGCTTGAATTTGAAGTAAATCGGCCAAATTTGAGAGAGACTGAGAGGTGGGTTTGCTGGAAATAAGGGAAAATGGGTTACTGGAATGGATGGGGGAGAAGGCCAAATTGATATATTTGATATGCCAAATTTCAATTGGCCCCTTGTTCTTTTTAAATTTCTTAACATAACTTAAAACTTTAAAAACTATTCATTTTAGTCCCTTTTAAAATTTTAAAATAACCTTTAATATTTTAAAATCCTTACAAATAAGTCCAAAAATCAATTATTTAAATTTTCTTACTTGATTCATTTTTCAGTTTTTGAAAAAAATACGAATAAATACCTATTAATCATCTCATTAAGTTACTTAAATTCTCATAAATCTCATTAATGTGTCAAATAAACTTTTGAATTATGCACGAGTGAAAATGAATGACATTAAATAATCATTTTATTCCTATGTTCAAATAATAGGGTTCCACACCGAATCTTTCACTGATGGACAAAATATTGAAATATTGAAAGTGTGAATATTAAAAATCTAAGAAAATAAACTATTTTTTATAATGTGAAAGAAGTGTAAATTGGTGATGAGAGTAAAATTGCCCATTTTTTTGTCTTTTAGTTTTTTAAAATTTTTAAATTTTTTAAAATTTATAATTTTATGTAAAATTTATTATTGTAAATAAATTTAATTACATCATTTATTATTTATTATATATATTTAAAAAAAATAAGAAATTATGTATTATGTAAATTTAAAAAATAAAGAAATTAAAAATTAAAAAAACAAAAAGACAAAAAAATATATAGAGCTTGTGCCAATAGCACAACACTCGAGCCAATTTTTTGTCTTTTAGTAAATTTGGTTCAATTTTTTTTTTTTATCTTTTAGTAAAATAGGCCGTAATTCAATTTTTTTAAATAAATAAAAATAAATAAATTTTAATCATTATATAAAAATATAAGTTTTAGTTTTTTAAAATTTTAAAATTTTTAATTTTTTTAAATTTACATAATAAATAATATCTTTATTTTTTAAATATACATTATAAATAATAAGTGATGAAATTAATTTATTTTATTTTTTAAAATTTATATAGTAAATAATATATTTATTTTTTAAAATATATATAATAAATAATAAGTGATGAAATTAATTTGTATTATTTTTTAAAATTTATAATTTTATGTAAATTTTATTATAGTAAATTTTATTGTAAATAAATTTAATTTTATTACTTATTATTTATTATGTAAATTTAAAAAAAAATTAACAATTAAAAAAATTAAAAGATAAAAGAAAATTGTCATATGAGGTACTGTAGTAACTGAGTGCACTGTAGTTAAGGTTTAGGGTTTTGTAGAGTTTTAGAGTTTATAATTTTTAGGTTAGATGGTTATGAGGATAGAATTTTTTAAATTATATAAAAAAAAAATTTATTTGGCAAAATTGATTTAAGGTTAATAATAAATATTAAGGGGGTGTAAAATAAAATTATTTTGGAAATTTTTCGGTTTGACAACTTCAAATGACATAGGAAAAAGTCAAATTTGACCCTAAAATTTTACTGGTTGAATCCAATATAATTTATTGGAAAACTTAAATGTAAATTATTAGTTAAATCCACAAGCGTGATAATAATTGTATTAAATAAAAATGAAATTATCTCAATTCTATATATATCTCATATCCATAATCTAACTCCGGCATGAATCCCACTAAACAAAAATGCAAAAGCCAAAACTCCGTTTCAACTTTTGTTAACTTCCTTATCTCTTTGGTTAAGGCTTCTTTCTTACTTTCTCTCCGACGTCTCAGAAAAAATGCTTGCAGCTAAGCTTTGTGTCCGTATACTGCCTCGTTTTAACAGGACTTCAGTGTCCAATTCACTCAGTTCGTATCCTTGGCAGTTATCAAGGCAACTTTGTTTCCCTACCAAACCGTGTCGTTCACTCGTATGCAAGTCTTCTCACGGTAGTTTTGATGATTACGATCAGGACTTCCAGATGCCAGGTCTGTCTCTTTAATTTCTCTATAATTACTGCTAGAATATTTTTAGAAATTAATCTTTTCTCTTCTCTTGCATGCATAGATCCGAAAACTGACAGAATTTTTAATTTTGAAAAAAAAAAAATTGGTTTAGGAAAGCATCCGAAATGCTATTATCAAAGTATTTTCTTTGCTTTTATGCATACAGAACTTACTTATGTGAGCAATTTTTATATATATCTGAGAGTGGGTCAAGGGATTTTCTTTGAAAGAATTACAAATATGATTTTAATACGCTAGATAAATTATAAATTGGACGAGTATTTTTGTTATATTTTTTACTGTACGTTGAAATTTATCTTGTGTACATTTACGTCAATAGATCTTGGATTTGCTCAAGTATCTATCTCTATAGGATTTTCCTTTTCTTTACCTGTCTGTAGCATTATGCAATTCTTTGTGTCAAAAGTCTATATTTTTTAATAGTGGTTTTGACAGATATCCCTAAAGATTGATGAAAATACTGATTGGTTTAAACCCTTATAACTCGTTGCAAACATTCCCTTCATACAAAATATAATAAATAATTATTATTTTTATATATTATTTTAAATTAAAAATGAAAGAACTAAGTATTTTAAAAACTAAATAAACTACAAAATAATATTTTTTATAATTTGTAACAATGAATTAATCAAAATAAAGCTTGTTCTTAATTTCAAAAAAAAAAAAACTAAATAGACTAATGCGATGACTTGTTTTAAAATGAATTAGAATATTTTACAAAATTTTAGCAATCCATCAAAATAAAATATTAGTACTTTTAAATTTATAAACACTAATTATTAACTAAGATTATACGTTATTGATGTTATATAAATAAATAAAAGAAATAGTTAAATTAATTATTGAACAGCTTATGGAAGGACTTGTATAATATGAATTGTATTATTTAATAAATTTTAATAAATAATATCTCTTTTTTAATTATGATAAGTTGTAAAAAAAAATATTGTTTATTTGAATACATTTAGTCTTTATGTGCTTTCCAACGTAAATAAAAATACTCTTAAAATGGGGGCATTTATATAATTTTGATTATATATTGTTTATTATTATTAAAATAAATTATATGGGATTCTCTTAAAAGTTTCTTAGAATTTATTTAAGAGGTTTTTCATGCCACGTTATAAGATCAAATCAAATTTAATTAATCAATAAACTAAGTGAATAAGAACAAAAAAACTGTAAGGTTAGTCTTATCATGTTTAAATGTTTAAACTAATAGGAAAAGGTCTAATAATTGAAATAGCATCAAAGTTCTAAGAAAATAATTTAATTCATATGTATTTTTTGATGTCATAATTCTTTCATTTTCCAGATATGTCCATGGCAACGAGTGAACAGAAAGGAGCAACATCAAAGAATTCAGCTAATCGTCGGCATTTTTCTGAAGTTTCTGAAGTTTTGGCTGAACTAGATCAAAAAACTAAGGAAATTGAGAAGCTTAAGAAAGCAATTAATTCTGCGTTGCATCATTTAAGCATAGTGGCTCACTATCTAAACGAAACTCTTGCCACTTCCATGCATGAACAGAAGCAAAAAAATTCTTCTGAAGACAATTCCTTGAAAAGAAAAGCGGATAAATTTGATGATAGCGTGGAGGGCAGTAATAAAAAGCCTCGCTTGGAAAGCAACAACAACCTCATTCACAAGACGGTGCAAAATTATTATGACCGTACATAATTGATAGATTTTAATATCGTCAAAAAAGGCTGCGTGTAGACTTTGTCATTTCATATTTTGTCAAAGTTAATTAAAGTCATTGGGAGGTTATATAACTCACACTTCCTTTAGCAACTTTGTAACTCAAGATTAACAAGATCAGTTCAAGAAAATTTGAGATCTTAGACAAAATAATTTAAGTTAAACCTTCTTAAATTTAAAGTAAAATTTAAAGTAATGATTTTTTATAAATGTATTAGTTTAAAATTTATCTTCTGACTTTTGGAATTATAAAATTATTAATTAAAATCATGAATTATAATTTTACTATTTCATTTTTTTTAATAAAATTTATCTTAGCCCTCAAAATTAAGAAAATCTAATTAAAAAATTTAATCTTATATGCCCAAATTTTCTTTTAGTCGTGGATGACCTCCAATCATACATAAACCAAATAAAGTTTTATTTGAAATTGTGTGTCTATGCCGTGTTTTAAAAATAAAGTTAAAAATATATTTAGTAACAATAATTGTAAGTAGAATTTACTTATTTTTCTATTTATATTTAACCTTTAGAATTTTCATCTCATAGTAATTATGGTTTAAAAGTCACTATATTTCAATACTAAATAAAACTATAATTGTTTACAAAGCCACTGGCTGTTAAAATTGATTCTACTTCTTACTTACGAAAGAAATTGAAGCAATACATTTTATTGCACTAACTTTTCATCTCCATTGTCATAAATAATCTCAAACGTGTATATATATACCGATATCAAGTGTCACCCCGAACGGTCTTGTACGCAAAAACTAACAGCATACTGAAATCAAGTGTCACCCGAAAAAAGTTGTCCTAATAGTAGAGGCACAAGGCTTTCTCAGAAGCCAAGACCTAAGGGAATAAAGAGATTCAGGTTGGCATCCTACATTGATACAAAGGTCTGAATCACAACTTACAAGGATCTCGGTTATAGCCTACAAATGCCTTAATCACAACTTACATAGGTTTCAGCCAGTTTATAAAGGGTCTCAGACGAACAACACCTGAACTCATCTCGAATGAATAGAGAAGTCTCAAACAAAGATTCCTGAGACCTCTCGACACTTGCGTATTTATGAAGGGTTTATTTCCTTCCCATATCTTTCTCGAATTATTCTCTATCAGAGATTCTTGTCAATTATGACTTCTTGCATAATAAGAATCCTAAGAATAAGCTTCATGTAAAAGACGCGTGATCCTATAAAATTCGAAAGTTGATATTTAACCTATAGAATCTCTATGATCCTCATGTAATAGGATACTTGTTTCTAGATTCCATAGGAATTCTACCATAATTGACAGACAAACATTTATAAAAAGATACTAACTACAACCAAGTACGACAACTAAAACTCTAGGCAAAAGGATTAGAGCTTTCCTTTATATTTTTTAAAAGAAAAACTCTAACTTAAGTATCGGAGGGCGGCTTTAACTGGACAACCGGTTTTTTATCCCCATTGCCTTTGATTATGAATGTAGGTCGAAGTTAGCAGACAATAAAAGAAAAAGAAGATCGTCGCTTGTACACAAAGTCTAAGGAAGGATTTTGCCGCATCAATATATATATATATATATATTAAGAATCTTACAATATTTATTAGGGGACAAATAAATAAATAAATAAAACACTATTATAGAACAGTACTTATATTGAAATATGAAAGATCAAAACTAGATTTGGCTAAATTTATGTATCTTACATCTTTTAACATAAAATTTGAAATATAAAATAAAAAACTTGAAACGATTAACTTAAAACTTAAAATAAATAACATAAAAAACATAAAACGTAAAACGTAAAAGTTGAAACAATTAACGAAAAACTTGAAATACATAATATAAAAAACTTAAAACAAAAACATAAAACTTGAAACGATTAACATAAGAGTTCAAAAAATTAAATATATTATTCGGTTATATGGCTCCTTTTTCAACATGAAATTATATTTCAAATATTTAGGAGGTTTCTTAATCTATTTCTTATTAATAGTTTTCTTAATTTAAAAGAATTTATGTCTTAATGGTTAGGTAGTATCCTTGTAGAATGTACTTATTCAATATGAGTTCGACTTGTATAAGAATAGTATTGAAATAGTAGATTACTACTTGCTATATATAGAAAAATTAGGATCACTTGTAAAATAATATTACACCATTCACAATATAATATTTGATAATATGTAGTTCTTAGAAGAAAGTGGTCTATTGAGATTAAAAATAAATCTTTATAGTAGACAAATTATAGTGAGAGAAACGGTGAGATCTATTGAGATTTGAGTGTAATTGGGTGTAATTGGGTGTAATTGGGGTTGAAGTGTAAGGGAAAATTATTGAGAGCATAGTTATAACAATTTTTCTCATAATTAATTTTTCTCTTGTCATTCTTGGCTGCCATAGTTTTTCTCCAGTATAGGAGTTTTTCACATTATTTCTTATATTGTGTGATTGATATTTTTTTTTCTTCGTTTATATATTTATTTAATACTTGTTTGATACATTTGTTCTAGATGATTTTGAACAGGACCTACAATTCCCAACATGTATCTTACATCTAATGTATTAGAGTCAAACCCTCAAAAACTAATGAATTATGTTGTGATTTTCTTTCTTCCTTCCAAATTTTGTTTTGGTTTGAAAATTTCGACAGATGAAAATAGATAATTTGGTTGATAATTTAGCAAGCAGAAAAATTCAAAATACGTTGAGAATAAATTATTTGTTTGATATATTAAACCAAAATAATCTCAAAATGTTGTGTTAATTTGACAGGTAGTTTTGATTTTCTCTTTGTTTCTGGAAGTGATTTTTTTAAAAAAATTTTAATTTGCTCTTTTTTTTTCTTTACTCTTACTATATTTGTTACGCTCCAACCCTGGGATCCACCTGTGACAATTGTCATAGACCTCATGATATACCCTCTATACCCAGAACGTATCACAAGAGCCCGTAAGGCTAATTTGTAATTTACAAACTCCTAAAAACAGTTTATTAATAAACCTTCCTATCTATGAGATTATCAAAGAATTGATCTACGTGATCAATTCATCCACAATAAGTATCAATTATTCAAAATAACTTTATGTAAATCATTTTACAGTTAGGTTGAACAAAATATAAATATTTACATCATCTTTTAATTACGTAAGTATTACAAGAATCCATTTACATTTATCCAGTAGGATATTCACACATGTGAGTCTAGTAAGTAACTTATCCAAAATGTTGTAGGCTCTCTATTGTTACCCCAAACTCTGCGAGTACTAATACTCTTAACCTAAAATTTGTAGTTATGAAAAATAAGTATACAACTATACTTAGTAAGTAAATACGTACATACATAGATATACATACATGCACACACATTTCTAAGATCTCAAATGTTGGGATTTTCCATTATTAACATGCTCAAAATACATATATATGTATACAACTCATGTATAATGAATGACTAAAATCAACATTGAAGTCTGCATTTATTTCTTTAAAATTCAAACCGGGCTTGCCGTACTATTTCAACCGCAATCCTGGCCGAGGCAATGTCGAAATCGATTAGTAAACCTGTTATGTATAAAATCATATGCAATGCAATCTTATAAAATAATATTTCGTTTCTTTCTTGCAAAACATGCACTTATAAAACATTGTTCGTTTCATTAATGTTGACCCTAAGTAGTCACTTGGTAATGAAGTGACTGTTTCATCGTATCCGTCAAATCCACAAGATCCCTATCAAGCTGCCAAAACTTTCCATAGGGTTTCTAAATTAACACATACATGCTCGGCACACAGTGGTTTACGATGACTTAACTTCCTTATACAGCTCCACTGCTGCCTATTCACCTATAAGGCCTCTTATAGGTCCGTCCATAGGCTACCTCCCTGTATATATAGTAAATAAACAAGCACAAAGGCCATAGAACTGGCCCACTGGCCATATCACAATATTCAACCTTGCCGGCCTCATCACCAAAAAATACATGCATTAAACAGATCATTTTAACATCAATTGTATAACCTTGTAAATCAAAACCCAGCCTCCATAGCCCTAATATTTTCAAACGGCGTTTACAAACAATAATCCAAACTTAGCCTCCGTAGCCTTTTTATGCATGTATATCAAGTAAAACTTTAACAGTAGACCATTTATAATCATTTCTCAATATTAATATAGTGTACATGTAAAACATTCATTTCAAAATACTTGTTTAACACACAAGAGTACATATAAAAATCACATGCATTTTATTTATATAATTATGTATGTATAAATCTACTCACTGTACGGGGAGCGTAATCACTCCCATCACTATTCCTCACGCTCAGCCGGTCCTTCTTGGAACCTAATACCACACATACATTACTTATGAGTTTTACTATTCATAGAATTTAAACTTATATGCATTGCATGTGAATTATAGTGAAAACGTGAATAAAATTCCTTATCTCACTTATTCCACTAGGTTTAACTATCTAAGGCCATTTACTCGATTTCTAACACTGAAATCCCATGGTCGTCTTATTCTAATTCACATTTCCACGTCAAATATCCAATATTATATTAAATCCTAAATTTCATACTTAAATCAATGGAAATTCACGTTTCTAACCATTGTTTTTACCTCAATAAACTTAAATAATAACATATATACCCATCATAATACTTCAATTATCACTAATTTTTCATATTTGAACATTTTCTATGCGGAATCACTGAAATTCTTAAATGAACAGTAAACCCTAAAGTTTATCATACTCAAAATCTTTAAAATCGAACATCAAATGGGTTAATAAACTTACTATGAACTTATAGAAGTCCTTAGAAATTTTGAATCGACGTTTAATCTGAAAACCACTAATTTTTCTTGAAACCCTAGTTCATTCCTTACTGTTTTCACTCCAAAATCGGTATCAAAGTGACTAGGGTTATTTACTTGATAATTGGGTTTGAAAGGAAAAACTCAAGGATAGAAAAGAATCCGTAAAGAGATCTTAGAGAGAGAGAGAGAGAGAGAAAAGCGTATTTTTAGAGAGAGAGAGAGAGAAAAGCGTATTTTTAGAGAGAGAATGAGAATTCATGAATGAAGAAGACACTATAGTTGAATCCTCCATTGTGTTTATATACAAAAGTAGGCAAAAATACCAAATTACCCATCAATTTTGCCCAGATTTGCGTAAAATAGCGATACTTTTGAGCTACGTATCAATACCTTTGAGGTAAGTATCAATCCGTTCATGAAAATTAGATTATAGAATTTCCTTAGACAAAATGTATCAATACTTTTTTCCTTAAGTATCGACCTCTTTGCCATGTATTGATACCTTTAAAGAAAGTATCAATTTGGTCCCTCTTGTAATTATTTTCTATCTCTTTGTTTTTAATGTATCGATACTTCCTTCCAAAGCATCGATCTATCAACTCAATAATTCTTCTCAAGTCTCCAACTTCACATGTATTGATACCTTTTGATTATGATATCGATCCCTTCACTAAGTATCAACCTACATTCCAAAGGTATCAATCCTTTGGCACATGTATCGATACCCTTAGCCTCGTGTATCAATACTTCCAACTTAAATTTCAAATTTTCACAAAAAATAAATTCTTTATCATTTGCTTAGAACTAATTCTGTCTACCTTTCGGGAGCAGAGCCCCCCATCCACTGTAAAGGCACTGCTTCTTGGCCCTACTTGTTAACCGACTAGTGAGATCGTCGTATACGTCAACGTAGGGCAATATGCAGAAACCTAATATTCATTGAACTCAAATTAATCAATGCTTTCATTTTACTCAATTTCTTATCATTAAACCAATTTAAGTTCTTCTAAGCCCCAATGACGTGTCAACTAACCATATATATATGCATGTACAACCATGAATGTCATAAATTAACTATTCTACCATTATATTCAAATAATAGGGTTTAACAGTATTTAAAATTAAAAATTACCTTTACCCCTTAATTTGTCTAAATTATCACATAAATCCCTTTTTGATAATACTTGAAGACCCATTTAGGTTCCTTATTATTTTTATAATAATAAGAGATCTTTTACTGTCATTATTTTCGTTAAATTTTAATAATTTTAATATTTTAACCTTCGTATTTGTTTGGGTTTACAAAATTAGCATTTTTTGAAAAACACATTTTTGTTTGTTGTAGGTTTTTGTTACAACAAAACTAAACATGTTACTGTTCATCCAGGTTTTAATCTTCACATAAAATGATTTCAAGTTTATTAGTTATTTTAGGCAAAGTTAGACTTCAAGTATAACTAAAAAACTTGTGTGGTAATTCTACAACTTAAAAGAAAGAATTATTATTTAGAAATAAGTTTTTTATTTGAAGGATAGTCCTTCCTATTTAGGACTATCTTTTTCTTTTTGGATTAGAAAATAAAACTCACACTAAATAAGATTTAGAATTTTCTATATATATGTAATTTTTTCTTATTATGTAGCAAACTTTATGAACGCCAAAACAAAGAGGGTGCCATGAGTTTTTGTTTTCCTCTTGCGATCTTTTTATTTTTCAAGTTGTTAATATTTTTTTTACTGCCTTAAAAGTGAAAATAACTTAGTAAAAATTATGAGTTTGTAATTTCTAATTTTATAAACTTAGATAATGTTATCATAAGTATAGTTAAGACATATTTATTCTTCAGGAGAAGAATTTATGCTTGTTAAAGGTTGTTCAATGATTTCTAGCAAAAGGATATTGCTGAATTAACTCAGAAAGATTTCGACACATCAAGGCCAAAGGATCTCAATCAAGGCCACCAAAGAAGATTTAACACAGCGGCGAAAATAATAAGATAAAATCTTTATTTTTTACAAGTCTATTTGTATTTGTAATTGGTTATTTTCTTAAAGGATTATTTTTTCTAAGCGTACCTCTTGGATGTATGATTAAAAAATCCAAACCACGTTAAAATCAATTCTCCTTTATATTCACTTACTATGTGATTTGTTAATTTAATTAATTTTAAATTAATTAGTAAAATTAATTAAAATTGATAAATACTTATTAAACTAAATTTTTCAATATTAAATATGAAATTGGACTAGTAGCCAAACTTGGGTCAACCCAGCCCAGAATCAATTTTAAAAAAATATATTGGTAGCAAAATTTGTGTAAGGGTACAATCACTAAGGCAAGTTAATTTTTAATAAATTATTGGTAAATTTAGACAAAAATAAAGAATAAAGCTTATTTTTCCTATTAGAAATAAATTAGTATGAAGGGTAAAATAGTAAAAAAAATTAATCTGGTTGAGTTGACTAAGATTTGGCCAAAATTCAGATTTAATATTCGAATATTATGAAAACACAAAGGACCTAAGAGTAGTTTGGACAAATAAAGAGGTAATGTTTATTTTGCATATTTGAAATTCCTTATGGGAAAGCCAAGTTAAATATTATACAAAAACTATTTTTTCTTTAAAAGGAATTAAAAATTTATTTGTTACAAACGCCAACTTTTCCGATATTTATTTGCTTTGTGGCCTATTTTTTTTTTTATTTATTTATATAAGAGATTTAATTATAAGATTTCACCAACCTTTTTTTTAGTAGCCACGGACTTTAGCAACTTTCTTTTAGTTGAAACATAGCGAAAACTCCGGGATCTGCATGATATGCTCTATACTATAAATAAAGACTTGCAAAATAAGCCATTGATTAAGGCATTTTTATATATACTTTATTACGCTGCTTGTTCATTATAATAAATACAATCTAACAATTTTTCGAGATACGAGGAAAATTGTAAAAATTTGACTATAAATATATAAAAGAATGGCGAATTGACCACATAAGTTGTAAAGTCTACTAAGAACATTAGAAAATTGGGATAGTCTAGCTATATTCCATCGGAGGAATTAAATAATTTGTAGACAGTAAAAAAATTATTATAAATAAAAGATTATTGTAATGACATCTCAGAATAGAGACACGGCTATCTTGTTGAAACTGACTTTACTTTGTTACACCGATCATATATGCTATCTTCTTTTTGTTCACTTGCTTTTCAAACCGTTGTTTATGTAATTAACCATTTGCCAACTCATATTGACTTGTCAACGGTTTTTTTTTTCAATCACAATAGTATTCATATTTATAAATTTATTACCGTCACATATCCTAAGCGATAATATAGTATTATTATATTAATTTATATAAATAAATATTGATATTTTTTAATAAAATATTTAATTATCACAAATTACAGATATTTGAGTGACCATATTATCCTTCCTTAAATTTGTTTTCTTGGTTACTGTTTTGATTCGACCACCAAAGGTATTTTTTTTGTCTCTAGGCATGTTTTGTTTGAAGAAAAATTATTTCCTTTACAAAATCAATCTAAATTATCTTCAAGCCTTTTCCAACCAACCGTGTTTTCTAAACAACTATCCCATGCAATGAACCTTCCTCAAATTCAAACACTACAACAACACCATCCAAGTCAATATCATCGTGAATTTAACCCTCATATTCATATAAAGAATTGAAAAAAAATGAATTTGTTTTCTTCAATTTGTACTATTAATAAAGGTTTCTACTATCTCTATTTTATTAATCACCACTGGCAGAATTGATTAATTTTTGAAAACTTGGACCTTCCAGAATTTAATGCAAATCGTAAGAATCTGATTGTATATTCTACCAATAGTAATAGTTGACTTTCAATTATGCTATGGGTTTTCCAACCACAAACACAAATATATATACTCATACGGCTGATCAGAGTGGTTGAAACTGGGCTTCATTAGTTGTTTGTGATATTGCGCAGCTTCCTTTGAGAGTGGATTAAAGGATTTTCCTCTGAAGAATTAAACACAGGAAGGTATGACTTAGTTTTTAATATGCATTATATTCTGGAATCATTTTAGACAGATTTGTTTACGTACTCGAATCTGTGATTGTGCTTTTATCATTTTTCAAGCTTAATTCTGACTACGTATTTCATTCTCTTAAAGCTCTGATCTATTGTTGTAATATGCTAAATAAAGTGTTTGTAGTCTAAATTTTAAAGAAATGCGTGTATATAGTGCGTGCGTGTTTGTGTGACTTGTTTAAAAGACTTGTTACGTAATAGATCTTCAAACTTGTATGCATATGTGTTTGTGTTTGTGTGTAAATACATTGTTATAAGATCTACCTTTTTAAAATTTCAATTAGTTATAGTAAAATAAGTAGATCCGACCGAACACAGAACCATAGTATTAGATTATTAATTTCTAATTTTTGAAATGATGGGAAATTATATTATTTACTCATTAATTCTAAAGCTTTTACGAGACCTCTATTTAAGTGAAAAATAAAATAATAAAAGATAAATATATTTTTAAACAAAGATTTGGTTGGTTATGGTAGACTGTAATTCTTGATATATTTTTATCCACTAACTCAACCAATGAATCTTGTGTTAATTATTTCATCATGAACAGATCTATACTCTAATTTTTGTGAGTAAAGTCAATCAAAAATTTAAATTTATAGATGAAGAGTTATTAATTCTTTCAATTTCTAGATATGTCCACTATCGCAAGTGAAGGAGCAACATCAAAGGATTCCATTCAACGTCAGCTTTTTTCTGAATATGTTGAAGCTTATCTTGATAGAGTTTTGGTTGAAAGAAATCATCTCAAGGAAGAGGTAGCTCTTAAAAATAGGGAAATTGATAAGCTTAGGGCAACAATTCAGTCTGTGCTACAACATTTAAGCAAAGTAGTAGACTTTCCGGAGAAAATTCCTCAGCTTTCTACCGGGAACGAACAGCAGGCACCAACAACACCAGATGTTGACACCAGAAAAAGACATCGAGAAGAAAGCAGCAGCAATCTTGCTGTGGCCAACAAAAGAGTCAAAACAGGAGATTTGTCTTCGACAGTAAATGCTTTTTATGACAGTTCCTAGTTGACTGGTTTTAATGTTGTCAATGATGCCTGTGTCAAGAGATCTTGACAGTTAAATTTCCGGCAATGTTTGAGCCAAGAATTTTGACTTCTTTTGGTCTGTAACTTTTTTCTAGATAATTTAATTTGATATATATGTTACTATAAAAAATTGTTCGATAGATCATGATCATATTGTATTTTTAACATAATTTCATTTAATAAGTTCAATGAATTTTCGCAAGAGAGCTACGTTTATGCTCTCAATTAATGCATCTTGATTGATTGGCTATTTAGAATACACCTCAATTAGCTGATTATTTTTGAACTGATATTTTATTTTGAAGTTTATTGAGCTATTCATTTAGATCGAGGTCGATTAGTTTAACTTTTTACCCTCATTTTTAAGTGATATCTAATTTGAATTATGAAAAAAAAAAAAAAGTGAACACATAAAATAAAATGGGAAATTAAACTCTTCAAATTAGTACGAAGGAAACGAGGTGAGAACCACAAAACTACTAAATTAGTTGGTTACTTTGTGGAATTTGGCAACATTCTACCCCATAAAAAAAGTAAAATAAAATGAATGACGCTGAAAAGAAACCATCTCCCATGCGTACAATAAAAACAATGAAATGATTATAAACAAATACTATAAATAGGTATGACTACTATAAAGTTGAAGACGAGATCCTTTAGTCTCCTTGGCAATTGATGCAGATTAGACTAGCAAAACCTCATACCCTGAAGTTGATCGCAGGGTATAAATTTGAAGGAAATTCCATGATTCCAAATCTAATTAGTTTTGGAGGATTGCCTTCAAAGGATGTTGAAAAGGCTTTCGTTTTATTTTTTTTTAACTAGCAAAAACTCCTTTTTGTTTGCTCTTTTTCCTTTTTGTGTACAATAATGTTAGAGGCATTGAATTCAAGCATCCAAATCTTGGAGGCATAAATTCGCGTTTTGTTATTGTTTAATCGATTGAGAATAAAGTATTTCCTTACTCAAATAAAAAATATTACACAATATTCTGTGCCCTCACTAATAATTTACAAAATAACTGCAAATTATATTTGCTAAAATTTATAGAATGAATTAAAAGAAGAGTTTATTGATGAAACTAATAGAAGACACAATATTCAAACATTTGTACTAATTGCTGGAAGTCCTTTCGGTTATATTGCCTTGTGACATTCAGTTGCTTTACCTTCTTTGTAGAAAATACTAATTTTACTTGGCTGGAAGAGATAATCTGATACATATATGTTGAACGCAGTACATCATAAAACAGATAATATTGTTGCAAAATAAACATGATCACCGCGGTAGAAGAAATTAGGGTATTGACAATAGCTATCCATAGCTTTCCGTCATGGAAGACAATGAAAAATGTTGCAGAAAACACTACCATCATCGCTGCTATTGATATGAAAAGTGTTGCAAGTCCAATAAGCAACTTAGTCCAACAACCTAAGGAAATCTTCTTCTGCATAATGAGAAGTAAGAATTGATAAGAAGTTTACTATTGAGGTAGAGGAAGATACCAGGGATATTGCATCTGAAATGGCAAAAACTCTAAAGGAAACTTTTTCAAGGAAAGTAGGAAGTCCTGTATCTCCTTTGTTGCAGCCAGGTACTGTGAAAACTGCAGCAAAAACCACAGTGGCAATAAGTATTGCCACAAGCATGCAAGATGTTGCAGTATCCTTCATCCATTTCTCCCCTCTTTCCCTTAAGTCTTCATGCTTCTCAGTGAATAAAGCTCTAGGAGTAAATCCTTCTTTATTTTTAGCTTCAGCATACAATGGTTGAACAACCTCATTCACTTCCTATATTTAATGTTTTGAAACATCTTGTCATTAGGAACGAGTAATATTATTCTTGCAAATTTACTCGTACAAACTTCATTTACACAAACTACTGTATCACAGAATGGAACGTACCCAATACGTTCATTCATTGAAACCAGATCCAATATTGAGAGAAAATTGAACAGCAAAGGTAAGAAATTAATGAACAAATGAAGTTAATGATGCAGAAAAAACATTACTGTATCATATCAGTTTGTCTAAAAGAATTTATATAGAAATAAACAAAAGAGTGGAGCAAATATTTCACCTTAAACCACAACAACTCACGCTGCAATTGGAGAGCTGCTCCTGATACAGTATTGAGCCGATCTGCAGGTGCCAGCATTCCAGCCAACTGCAAAATAGTATTCTTTACTGTGTCTGTGGGCGGAATTATCAAATCCTTGATTGAACCTATCTCATATATGAGATTGAAGATGTCTACCTGACTATTCAAAACAGCAATATGAAATATGCTTCGCTGTTCTTCATCAACTTTCAATAGAATATCAAGATATTCACTAATGAGTATAGAAAGAAACTCAATGTTTCCTTGTTCTGCAGCAACAAATATTAATCGCCAAGGTGATCCGAATAGTTCTGAAATTTTCAAGTCACTCAACAATTGCTCCCAAAGCCCTTTGACTAGTTCAAGTGCTTCTGCATGCAGCTTTTTGTTGTCTACATATTTGGCACCTGAAACTGCTAGGTTGTCTGAACGAACTTCAGTTTACCGAAAACTTGAGGCAGAGATAAAAGCTCCAATTGCATTTTCATTGGAAAAAAACAGAGAAAATGTACTTCACTTTTGAACTAATATATCTTTGGGATCTGTTTGGCATAATAAAAGGCTTCAGACCATGAGTTTAGGGGCTATAGTCCTCTGGGGGTTTAACCTGACAGTGTCACTGGATATACGACTAGCCTTTTCCCTCACTCTACCTTTATGAAATAGTTTCACCAGGCATACGAGTTGCTCATCTCTCGATACTTATGATCTATTGGGATTTTCCAGAAACGAAAGGAATTGCAACTATTTCAAAAATATTTAGGTATTTTCTCGCAGTATATGATTCATTCATTGAGTTTACTATTGGCCGTACTTTTATATTTTTTCCCCTAGGTAGTTACAAGGTTCAGTCAAGTCATTTCTAGTTATTCTCGCGGTTGAGCTATGCAATGGTGTAAGAATCATTTTCTCTTTCTGAAAGCACTTAAAGGTTTATAACTTTGTCTTGGATGATAAGGTTAAATTTTTGAAGGCTCGGAATTCTTTAGTAGTAGTCACCGTAAACAGGACTGTTTTGACATACAGAGGATTAACCAAGATTGAAGCTTCTCTTCAAAATTCCTCCCTGATTTCGTTTTGCAAAGCTGGAGGATGTCAGAGGCTTTCGAGCCAAGGCATGAAGTGCTGTCTCCTTAGCTCCATCACGAGCAGTTGCTAACTCTGGGAAATGTATGAGCAATTCCAATGCAACATCTGGGAAAAAAAAAATTAAAGTCATGGGCATAATATGAAATTCTTAGTTACGGCATCAACCCATATTTGAAGCAATTTATAAAGAGGTAGCTGTGTGTTTACAGTAGATGGTTATATCATAGTGAATCAAAACTAAAATGTAAGATCGATCTCGTGATTGTAAAAGAAATTTAGGTTCAAATTATGCACATTATCGGGGTTAACGGATTGGGAAGGGTTTTCTATAAATTTCTGTATTGTATACCTATGAAGATGGTAATAAACAACAACAAAGCTACTTTATTTTTCATGTTTAGGAAATTACCACTATAGATCTATCAATAAATAAAGGCCTCTATAGTTCTCTTAAGGCACAATTAAATAATTTAAATATTGTTAAGCTGCTAAAAATTAGATTTTTGATAATTAAGTCCCTTTTGTGCAAGCAAGGCCCCATAAACTAACAAAAATTGTTCACTTTACACCAAGTAATTAAGGATCTTTGCCAACTGTATTTGAACCAAACTTAGGAGAACTTACTATCAAACACATCCATTTTCAATCTCTTCAAGAAGGTTCATGCATTTGACCATGAATTGAATGTTAATGCTTCACCAAAATTTCCATCTAATGTCAATGATTTCAATTATAGCTTGGATCGCCAAGGACAACTAACTAAATATGAACTTATCCCATTGGCACAGAATATAGAATAATGCTTACCTTAAAAATCGGTGTTTATCAAAGTGACAAGAAATTCAATCCGATCCTCATCATCTAAGTCATCTTTAGTTTCTTGATAAAGGAACTTTACCATCCCTTTATGTCCTAGTGAAGTTGCCATGTGAAATGGTAACATCTCATCACTGCCCCGGCTCTTTGCCAAGTCTTTATTCTTCTGCATCATCACCTTGGCAAGTTCCACCTTTCGCAAGACGAAGTGCTGTACTTTTAACTGTATTCTTCTTAGCTAAATTCTCTTTACTCATTATTTTCACAAGTTTTTTCACAAAGTCAGTATGTTTTGCTGCAGCTGCAATGTGAAGAGCAGTATCTCCTTCCTTTGAGATCCTAACTGAAATATCATCTTTACAATTGTTGTAAATATCTTTAGCCATGTCTGAGTTGCCACTCAGTGCAGCTTGGTACAATTTTAAACGTCTAATTCTTGCTTCTTCTGTGAATTTGAAAAAAAAAATTGTCAGTAAAGTACCAAGCGTTTATGAAAATATCAAGATCAATTGTAGTGATCTAACATACAACATAAAAGAGATTGTAATTTAACATGAATAATTATGCTTAACTTTGCCTGCACAAGAGAAATCCCTGGATAACAGCATTATTATAAAGATATATATAATGTTTTACCACAGTCTAGCTGTTCTAATGTTTAAATGATATGACCTATCTAATTAGTTAGACAAAGTTAGTCATTTGTTGATGCCTTGGCAAATAATAGTTTAGTTTGCTTGACTCTTACTTTCTCGAATCAGCAACTTCCTGCAACTGAATCTTTTTTTGTAACACACAGTTTTCCTAAGCATATACTATATAGTTATATATAGATAATGAGTTATGCTTCTATAAGGGTAAATGTATAATATAGGTAATAATATAATATTTTAATAATAAGTTATAATTTTTAAGTAAAATATATAGAAATAGTAAAAGTTAGGACTGAATTGATATTGTCCAATTAGTATAAATTTGTCCTAAATTATGCTTTAGGGTATTGGCCGGGTGGAGAAACCATAAGAATAAAAAAGAGAGAAGAAGAAGAAATAGGAAAAGAAAAAAAAAAATTGGTAAGTTATGTTTAATTTTTATATTTTATTAGTTAGTATGCTATTTTATTATATATGTTTTAAAAATTTATGATGATTAGAACTCCATTATCAGTTTGGAATGTTTAGGCATAAATTTATTGTAATAATGAATTAATGGTTATTGTTTATAAAGGATGAATGGAAGAAAAAAGAAACTTTTTGCAGAGTTGATATATGACAGTAATTTAGTCCACGAATATTTAAAAGGAGGCTAGCACCATCCTAAAATAATAAAGGTTTTGATTATTTTATATAAGTGTTACATAAAATTAAATAAAGTATTTTAAGAGTTAAAATAGTCTTATAATAATTAATTAGATTAATTATTTTAATTGAGAGAGTATTTAATAATATTTGTTGGGGATTAAATATTAATTCTTTAAAAGTTAAAGGACTTATAATAAATACTTAGAGGTTAAAAATACAAACTAATCTAGTTTGCATATCTTTATAACAATAAGTGATTGTCCAAAGATTAAGTTATAAAGTATAGAATAATATTTACCAAAATTAAATTTTGCAAGGACTCCCTTGCAAATAAAATATTTACCAATCAACCCTAACTATAAAAACCAAAATCTTTCACATTTTTTTATTAAGTGAAAACACTCAGAGAATTGAAAGAAAAATTCTCTCATTTTTCCTCTCAAAACCCTTCTCTTTCATTGTGCATCAAAAATGAAAATTCGTGAAGGACTTGTGTTCTTCAAGTCTACTACTCCTTCATCTTCATTAAGCATCCATTGAAGTAAAGTAAACACATCAAATCTATCTTACAAATTCAATTTTTATTTTGAAAAATTACCATGAAATTTTTGCAAGCTATGAAATGTTCTTAGCTTGCATGTCTAATTTATCATCCTCTTCATGCATTCTTGGTTTTCTTCAGAGGAGATATGATTTATAGGAAACATGGAAGAAATCATTGGAATAGACATGGTAAGGACTAAAATGGTGTAGATCGTAATCTGGTTAGCAATTAAGATGAAGATATCACTATTTCAGGTTTAGAATGACCCAGAGTTGTACATAGAATGGGAGCAGAAGGTAGAATTAGTTTTTTATTGTCATAGTTATTCGAAAGAGAAGAAAGTTAAGTTAGCTGCAGAGGAGTTTACTGATTATGCCTTAGTTTGGTGGGACCAATTGCTCGTAGCGTGTGATAAACACTCGGAATGAGATGAATACCATTATAAAGAAGAGGTTTGTACCTAGTCATTATTATAGAGACTTACATTATAGGTTATAGACTCTTACTCAAGGTAACAAAAGTGTCGATGATTATTTTAAGGAGATAGAAACCTCCATGATTAGGGTACATGTAGTTGAGGATAGAGAGGCTATTATGGTTAGGTTTCTTAATGGGCTTAATAGACATAGAGTTGATGTGGTAGAGCTTCAGCATTATGTAGAGATAGAGGACATGGTTCATAAGGCTATAAATGTCACACCCGTTTCGTACTGTCACAAATACATAAACACATCCACTACATACAATGTTATTCTTGTATTTACATCAAACTTAAACATATATAGTCCACAAACATTTTTTTT
>JAXCLQ010000004.1:319922-363530 GCA_035584115.1 Cedrela odorata
TATTCTACAATCTGAATCTAACGATTAATACATAAGTTATCGATTATACTTAATTCACTCTTACTAACTAATTCTGCGTGATAATACATTTTTTCAAAATCTAAATTCAGCGCAAGGATACAGTTACTATCTATATTTTCTGACAAAATTTAATTTCACTAAATTTAACAACTAATCAGTCTAATTCTAGCCTAAAACAAGTATAATCTACAAAAATTGTTTGGTATAAACAGTATTTTCAGGCGTGAACAGTATTTTTCGGCACGAATAGTAATTTCTGGCATGAACAGTGCCATCATTATGAACAGTAAATTATCGAAAAATGCATAAATATGACAATAACGAAGCTAGGAACCATACCGATGGGTCAATTTAACCCTAAGATGTCCGAATTGCAAGTAATTTCAAAAATCTCAATTTTGTGAATAGTAATACTATTCTTTTTTCGGCTCAATCGTTAACCAAATCGCTCAAACTAAGTTTCTAGAGTGTAACACATGTCGTGTATGTGTGATTTGTAGCAAGAAACAAAAGTTTTTAATCTGTTGAAAATGGAGTAATTTGAAGGAAATTAAAAAAATTTAAAAAAAATAAAGAAAACGAAGGTATTGGAATTTGAACTTAGAATGCCTGGGTTTGCTTCTTCATCGGCTTAAATTTGAAATAAGATTTCATAAAATTACCATTTTGCCCTTAGAAAATTTTAAAAAGAAATTAAATAATGAGGGCAAATATGTTATTAAAAATTTTTCTATATTCTAGGCTTCAATTCTCTCTCGTCTAACCTCGGATTTAACTCAAATTTAAATCATATCGATCCTTATCAAGTCTTCTTTCTGTAGAACCAAACCATTTATCAATCGAAATTTTTTATCAACACCAATTTTCGTTTTAAAGTCGGGTGTACAAATAGAGTTTTAAGAAATTTTTCTAAACTTAGTAAATTGTTATTAAATCACTCCCATTAACTAAGTAAACATTAATACAAAGTTATTTACTCGGTTTTCATTACCCCGACATAATTTATAAAATGACCAAATTACCCCTGGTGTGTAAAATGACTAAAATACCCTTAATTTAAATTTTGGGATATTACACTTAATAACGTTTAACATATGTTATTCCTTCTTGATTTCTTTGTGAGAGAAACTAATATAGCTTCAAGTGAATGAGATTTGGTTAATTGTTTCTCTTGAGAGCCTTTTACTAAATTATCATACAGCAAATCTAACTTAGAAGGTTTTAAAGTTTTGATTGTTGTTGGTGGCTAGATTTCTAGTCTTGTGAATATGTTGTTCGTGTAAATCCTGTTTTTCAAATATAAGGATAAAATAGTCAATGTATGACATTCATTTCACATATGCATGGTTCATGGTTTGTTGACACATCACCGATGCTTGAACTTAAAATAGTCAATGTATGACATTATAAAATTTGTTTTATAAAATAAATTGTTTCAGCTTAAAATTTCTGTGAAAATTTGTATTTGAGTAAGAAGTATCGAAACATGGGACTGTAGAGATCGATACATATACTAAAATATCTGTACTTTAAGGATGCAGGTTGATACCTGATGAAGGGATCGATAACTTCATAAGAGGTATCAATACTTACAAGTCAGAGATTTAGGAAGAAATTACAAAGTCAACCAAATCAATACAAAGGGAGAAAGTATCGACTCATTGCAAAACAAAGAGTTCAGAAATAATTACAAGATGAACCAAATTGATGCCTTCATCAAAGGTATTGATACACAACAAGTCAGAGAGTTCGAAAATAATTACATGCTGAACCAGATCGATACATTCATCAAATGTATCGATATATTATAAATGGATCGATACGTGAAGGCAAAAGTATTTATACATTGTGTCGAAGGAATTTCCATAATCAAATTTTGAATGAATGTATCGATACCCAAGCTAAAAGGTATCAATACATTAGGCAAATCTAAGTAAAATTTAATTAGACAGTTTTGAAAATTCTAAAACTTCTAAAAGGTAATTTGATATTTTCGCCTGTTTCTATATAAACCCATAAGGGGGATTAACTCCTCATCGTTCTTTATTTTTGTTTCACCCTCTCTCTCTCTCTTTCTAAAAACATCTCTCTCTTTCTTTTTCTCGTTTTTGGCCAAATCTTAGCAAATCATTGGCTTATTCTTGTAAAATTCTATTGCCAAGTGATCACTCAACCTTTCTTCTACAATTTGGTACCAATTTTGGCCTAGAAATGGCAATAAGAAGTAAGGAAGAAACTAAGGTTTTGAAGATTAATTGAGAATTTTTTGTTTAAACGTCGATTTGAGGTTTCTAAGGAATTCTACAAGTTTCAGGTAAGTTTATTTGAAGGAAACATGCCGAAAATCATGCTTTGTTTCGATTGCGCAGTGGAAGCCTAACGCGTGGGATCAGTTTCCGAGCGTGCAACCGCCACTAGGAAGGCCATGCCCGTCGCACAGACATGCGAAAAAGCTTCCCATTGGATTTAGATATGTACATATGTATGATTTGGTATTTAAAAATTTTTCAAATATTAATGCAAAGTCAAGAAATCTTACTTCTTTCCTTAATAAACCGGAATGACAAATGAACTCCTTCGCTTGCCTCCTCGGGTCCACACAAGTCGGTGTTAGTGACGATGGTTCCGGCTTCGTTATGGGATCTTCAAGGTTGAGCTTCACTAAGCTTAACCAAACTTTCTCTCTCTAGCCTCTCTCTTCTAGTTTTTGGTTCACAACCAAGCACCTACCAAGCCTTCTCCAAAGATGGTTCTCCTGAAATTTCAGAGAGAGTGAAGAAAAAGATTGAAGTCAGTTCAAGAATATTTTTGCATCCAATACAAAAATTCATTAGACTTAACACTTAAGTCTTTTACTTATATTTATAGCAATCTAATTGCTCACTTGTTGCCTACCAACCTTCTCATTTAATTGCCCACTTGCCGACTTATCATTTATCAAATAAACAAAAGGCATGTGTCAATTTGAGAGAAGAAGAGTAAGAGTGTAAGATATTTATACAATTATATAAATATCTTATACATATATTATTACTTTAATAATATATATATATATGTAATGATTATTATATTATATACAGACACACATATATATATATTACTTTAATATATATACATATATATTAATAATCATTTCTATTGATATTTTAATATTACTTTAATCAATATTAAAGTATTATATCAATATATAACAATATCAAAATATCTATAAATCATATTTACGTTATCCCTTAATTAACTGAAATATTTTCCAAACTCACAAGTGTTAGCTCTTCCTTGCTGGAAAATATATTCTTTACAATAAATAATCAAATTGCTGCCCAATCAAAGTATTGGAACAACATCATTAACAAATTAATGATTATTGATAGTAGCAAATGTCATCATTATCAAATAACTGATTAATGTGTGTGACCCTTGGGTTCACTGTGAACTGGACATGAGTGGATACAAACTCCTTCGTATCACTTTGGCATAACTCTTTGTAATCAATGTTCCCAATGATCATGACTGACCTCTAGCAAGATGTCATGACCCCCAGATACTAATGAATCCATATAGTTGTACGTGCATATAGTAAAGTCCCTCTGCTATATATACAAATGAACGATGTGCCTCAATGCGGAGGGCAGCCATGACACCTCAAGTCAAAGGACTAATGGTACACTAGTATGACTGTGTGATTTATCATTCACTGTAGATAATCACTCATGTGATTTGTCAAGTTTGGTCACATTTAGTGACACATTCTCCAACGTATTACTCATATTTATACTCTTATGACATGAGACTCGTCACCCAACTATTAGCATCCAATACTAATTCTTTGCGGCATCAAACATACTAGTCATGCAATATCATAGTCCCATATGACATCACCTCAACTAGGAACTTATTTAGATATATTCAAATCAAGACTCTGTACTCATATCTACAACTCTTTGAGATAGAGTCCTGACATCATAATACATTACGGGATCTCATTCTATATTTTATATACAATATATATTCGCAATTGAACATGCAAAATGATATAAAAACCATTTTATTAATCATAAACTAATTTACAATTAATTATAAAATTATATATACATAAGGATGACATCCCTAAACCATATGAACGATTGGTTCTAAATTTCATTGACATATCCAATATTATTAACCTGTTATAAGCTTGATTTAAGATTTGATGCAAGTTAAAATCTTAGGATTTACTATTTATTCGAGACTTACATTGACTTTGCGTAAGAAATGTAGATTTGTGTTAATTTAGGTTAATTAGAGTATATGATAGTCAATTATGAGTTGGTTCCCATGTGGAATATGTATATTCGTTATAGACGAAAGTGTAAATTTGGAATACTTACTGCCATGAGATTTTATTATTAAAAATCAGATAAATGACCTCTGTTAATAAGTCTCGAAAAAAGTGTCATGTGTCAACTGAGAGATTTTAACCATGTTTTTTACGAACATTGCATTTAATGCATTTAGTATAATTATTTGGATCATGGAATTCATTATTATATGCATGTGTGGTATTAGGTTCTAAGAACCCGAGAAAATGACCGAGTGGACTCGAGGATCCTTAGTAGGAGTGGTTACACTCCTGTTGTTGTGAGTAAATTTATATATACATGAATATGTAAATATATATGTGTTATACATATAAGTATGCTTGTGTGCTAGACAAGCGTTTTTCTTGTTAAAAGAAAATGTGAAAGGAAATTGTTTATATATGTTTTTACTTTAATATTGGGATAATATTTATATGGTCTGCTATTTGAAAAGTTATTTAATATACATGCTGAAATGGTCTTAGATGCTTGATTTGATTTATATGATTGCATCATTATTTGAAAATGATTTAAATTATACATGTATATTAGTGATGAGGCCAGATATTGTTGTATGGCTAGTGTGCTTGTTTTTACTGTAACTACAGGAAAGTAGCCTATGAACGGACTTATTGATAGGTTACATAGGTAAGTGGAGTCGTAGTGGGGCTAGTATAAAAGAAAAATGCCATGGCAAGTCCACTGTGTGCCATGCATGCATGTGTAGTTATAGATACCCTTTGGAAAGTTCTGACGACTTGATAGGAAATTTTGAATTTAACGAATTACGAGGACAGTCACTCGTGTCACCAAATGACTACTTGGGGCAGCGAGACGGATGTTTATTTTTATAAAAGCATACTTTACGAAAAATAAATGATTTTACCAAGCATGATTAATAGTTTTATGTTTTATAAAAATTCATTGCATCTGATTTTATAAATAAAAAAACTCACTCATGGTTTCAATGTTACCTCGGCTAACTAAGTTGTCGAGAATGTTTGGTCAGCCATGTTTGATTGTTTAAACTAAATGCAGACCTATGAACTGTTTTACAATTATTTGATTTAAATGGACATGTGTATATATATATATATATATTTGAGTATATATTGAAGAGTAATTATAATATCATGAATTTGGAGATGTGTGTGCATGTATGTATGTATATGTGTATTTTATTTACTCACTGAGTATATTAGTATACTCACCTCTCACCATTATGACTTTAAGATTAGGCGTTTTAGTTTTTGTTGGGCTAGTAGTAGCGGTAGAGAGCTTACAACACTCTGAATAGGTTTTTTTTCTTGACTCACATATGTACCTTGAATTAACTCAATATAATTATTGGATATGTTTACTTAGATCTTGTAATGTATTTGTAAACAAAATATTATATGTAAATATTTATTGTTTGTTTAACCTATATGAAAATAATTTTTATAATGATATTTTATTATTTGATAGGTATTTTGGATAAATTGATCATGGATGAGAGTTATTTTTTATAAACTATTCTAAGGTTTTATTGATTGATAGGAAATCCTTATAGACTCTCTTAATACATTTCAAGTGTATAAAGTGTATCACGAGGGTTTATAATGATTGTAACGGTTGGACCCCAAGTTCGGAGCGTAACAATTCAAGTATTCCATCAACAAAAGAATATTTTAAAATTCTAAAAACTAGATTATTAAAAGTGAGTCACTTAGGAAGTTAATCATGATTGTGTTACAAAAGTTCTTATAAGAAATCATCATTTGCAATTTCTTTTTTACTAATAGAATTTTTAGGTTACTTTTATATCAGCTCGAAGAGTTTTTATTCTGTGAAGAGTTTTTTATAAGACTTTTCTTCCATAACAGATTTTTGTATCTATTATTTTGATTGTTTTATTGCTTTTAATTTTATTTATTATTGTGACTTTGTGGTGGTGGATTGTCTTAAATATATTTATTTAGGTTCAACAAATTTAACTTATTTTAATTTATTGATTATTTGAGTTTTACAGTATTAACAACATCTATAAGCCTTTAGGTGTTATAGTCTTAATTTAAGTTTTTCGTTAATTATTACTAAGTTTAATTTTTTAGACTTTAGACATATTTTTTAACTCGTACTAGGAATGATTTTTAAATCTTTGAAAATTTTTTTTAATTAAGATTGATTTATTTTGAGAATAAATTTATTTTGACCCATTATTGATTAATATTAGGGTTTAAAAAGTACCAAAAAGTATCAGAATTAGTCAATTGTAAACATATGTTTAGATTAAAATATTGGTAATATGGTACATTTATAAAAGTTAGTAATAAAAATTAATATATTCTATTAATTTATTTACTAATTTTATTGAAAATATAGTCATAATTTAGCTATTTGAGTATTTTTGAGTATTTTTAAATTATGTACAAAAATGTACTCAATTGTCATAAATTCCTTAAAAAAATTGTAATATTTTCACTATTTTGCCGATCATTGCGGTGGCTGCATTTAAGTGGACCCTACTTTCAAAACTTTCTTTAAAATAATAATAAACACATTTGCTGTCTTGATTAATAAACCCGCAGAGTCAGTCAGTAAGTGTTGACTTACTCTTCTCAGCCTGAGCTCCATTAATGTCTTTCATCTTTCGTTTAGTTTTGCTCTACTTCAAGCCTCTCTTTACAGATTTTCCTTTCGGAGTTGCAGCAATTACTTCAAGCCTCTCTTTAGTTTTGCTCTACTTCAAGCCTCTCTTTGCACTTTTCTTACATGTCTAAACAGGTGAACTCTTTTCTTTAAACTTCACAGTTTTTTTTTTTTTATATAAAAAAAGATTGTGCTGAGGAATTTTCTTTTTTCTGGTCATGATTTTGGCACTGCCATCGCCACCTAAATCAGAAGTTGTAGCAGCGGTGGCATCCATATCCTTGCTTGTTTTGAAAGATTTATTTCTAAGGCTTATTTCTACTAGTTCTAATTAATTACTATTGAAGGTCTTGTATTTTTTATTTATTTCAAATAACACTAGCCACCAACCTTTTGTTAATATATATAGTTTCTTTTTTTAGGTGCCTTTAGGCTTCCTTGTATTACTTTTCTTGTAATATTATTGCTAATATATTGCATTAGAAATAAAATAAATAACAGTAACTAACAACAATATCAAGCCTAAATTTTGAGAATGGTTTCTTCTAAGTTATTTTGAAAATATCTATATACACATAAAAATGTTTTTATACGTGATATCGTTTAACAAAATTATAATGTTTAGATTTTATTTATTTATATTAATAATAATAAAATTAATTAATTAATTAATTTTGAAATAAATACGTACGTGACATAATTTTTTTGTTACACAATATTTTAAATAATGTGGAGTAAACAATCACATGCAAGATTTTCTTTATTATTATTATTATTTTGAGTAGTAATATGATTAGCCTCTAGGAAAGTGAATTTTTAAGGAAATTTTAAATGCATGATATTCTCTCAAAGTTCAATAATTTCATATAAAATGAAAGTTTCACCTAGTATTTACATTTGCATTGTACTTATGTTATTTTGGTGTTTTGATCTTCCTTTTGAATTTTTGCTTGTAGATAGTTGTTGGAGCATTATATTGGCCAATTGGGCGACTGAATATAGTTATATAATTTAGAGATTCTGCATAATTCTCTTCGAGATTTTTAATGGAATTTTTCAGAGTTTTCTTATAAATGCGTACTTATTGATTATTTTAGTACTAATATTTACTACTTCTAAACTTTGTATGTAGAGGAAGATGTCACACAATGTTTCTTCTACAGCAAATAGTTTTGAAGAGATTGATCCCTCCACTCTTATGATCGTTGAGACAATTAAACCTATAATAAATATGATGGGAAGACTATTACAACAACAAGAGAAGATAATCAAATTAATGGAGGAATCTGCCCCTAAGAAAGAAGGTAATTAATATGCATACTTCATATTTAAATATTTAAATATTCAGCAATGTTAGAAATACAAATTCTCAGTACAAAGTATTATCTAACAATTAACGTAACATTAATTTTGTATTTTTACTCAATTAATACTGTCAGTTGATAACCCATAATTTGTATAGAGAGTTTGTATTTCTAATACTGTAGTTAAACATTTATAATTACATGAACTTTTATTCATTATATACAAGTAAAAAGCTTAAAAAGACAATTCTATTATCATTAATAAAATAAATGTAAACCCTCGTCCTGTATAGGTTTATCAAAAAAACAAAAACAAAAACAAAATTGCGTACATATTAGTGAATAAAATAAAAAAAATAGATTGGATATCACGCTTATAGAGAATTCAAGAGAAAAATTTTATTATAAAACTGAACTTTATGTTTATGAAAATTGTCAAACCAATAAAACCATATGGCTGATAATGCTAATCCTGCAGCGTCTGCGCCAAGTGAAGAAACAAATGCTCCAGCCGCAGAGAAATTACCTGGTTTGCTATTACATTTTATTTGATTTTCTTGTTTATATACATTTTTTGGTAGACTTATGATGAAGTTAAAATGTGAAAGAAATTAAAAAACAAATATGAAAATATTAGTCAGAGTGGTACTAGGACTATCACGACAAAATGAAAATAAATTTATTGAATAATTGACTGTATTATTCAACAATACAAGTCAGAGAGACAAAGTTAGACATTTAGATGAAAGTTGAAATTATAGTTATTTTATCGGTTATTGTTCTTGATCTTTTAGATAGATTTTGTAACTACATTTGATATTCCAACATACTCTATTTGATAACAAATAATAATAAAACAATATAGAGGAAAGAAAAGAAAGAAGACTATACATATATCATGGTACCATTAACTTTATTTAAAAAAAAAAAATCTCGTTTTATTTCAAAATGACAGAAAAAACAAGAGTTAGACGATTAAAATTGTATCGAGCTGCACTAAATGGGGACTGGGAGGTGGCCAAACGTATTTATGATGATTGTGAAGAAGATATTGGAGTTGGGATCTCAAGAAGAGGAGAGACTGTTCTTCACATTGCTGCTGCAGCAAAGCGTATTGATTTTGTGAAGGAACTTGTGAAAAAGATGAGTGAAAATGATTTAGCTAGGACAAATAAGGTTGGAAGTACGGCACTTTTTCTTGCTGCCGCGTCCGGAATGGTGGAACTTGCTAAAGAGATGATGAAGAAAGATAAAGAAATAGCAATGATCAGAGATATAAATCAGATATTACCTATTAACATGGCTGCATCTTTAGGCCATAAAGAAATGGTAGAGTACCTTTATAAAGAAACTAGACATTCCTTGAAGGAAGAGGATCGCAAGGAATTATTTATCACTTCGATAGAAACCGATTTGTATGGTAAGCAGTTTTCTTTATCTTTGTGGAAATAGGTTGGGTGATTACTATCATTTGCCAAAATTTATCTAAGCTAAAATTGATAAATCCCAGTTTTTAAATTGCACTAAAGATGGTTTGATGAAGTACTATAAGTTTGATTTGATGCACGGATGATGTGAATATCTTTTTCCCAGATGTTGCTTTGCAGTTGCTTACGGATTACCCAGATTTAGCCACAGCCCGTGCTAGAAACAAAGAGACAGCACTCCATACCTTGGCTCGAAAGCATCCGACATTTTCTAACTTCACCAGTCAAAATCATCATGAAATTTTTAAGAGCTGCTTCAATCTTGGTTAGTTCCGTGAACTCTAAGAAGTTTAGCATGCAATGTGTTATTATAACAATCTCGGTTGCTTGATTGTTTTGCTGCTTTGGTTTTACAATCTAAATTTTCAGGTGCCAATGATGTTGAAAATAAAAAGCTGCTGCAAGCACTTCAATTAGTTGAACGCATTTGGGAAAAAGTTGTATTGTTGAGTGACTCAGAAATTTCCAATCTGATTGCAGAGCCTGGAAAATTAATATTTGATGCTGCGAAAAGAGGAAACGTTGAGTTTCTGTCTATACTTATTCGTGAATATCCTGATCTCATATGGAAAGTTGATGGAGAAAACAACTACAGCATATTTCATATTGCTGTTAAGAATCGTCAGGAGGAGGTCTTCAAGCTCATATATGAGATAGGTTCTAGTAAGGATTTGTTATTTATGTCCAAAGACAAAGAAGAAAACAATATTTTGCATTTAGCTGGAATTGCGGCACCAAAAGATCGGCTGAATATTGTATCAGGAGCAGCTCTACAAATGCAGCGAGAGTTATTGTGGTTTAAGGTGAAATATTTGCTTTACTCTTTCTTGGCAATAATACAACTACAAATTATATATATTAGTTATATCACACAAACTAATGAATGATGGTCTATTATTTTCACATCAAATAATATAACAGATTAAAATTAACCAAACAAATTTATGTATACAAAATACATACACGATAGACTTGTTATACTGATGATGTGCTAGAGTTTTCTTACATAGATGTATCCGTTTCATTCCACTTCAGACTTTTCCTTGACTAATTTGCTAGTTTGATATTGACGGGATGTTTCAAAATGTTAATTGTAGAAAGTGAAAGAAGTTGTTCAACCAAGGTCTGCTGAAGCTAGAAATAAAAATGGGTTTACACCTAGTGCTTTATTTACTGAGGAGCACGAAGACTTGAGGGAAAAAGGGGAGAAATGGATGAAGGAAACTGCAGCATCTTGCATGGTCGTGGCAGCACTTATCGCCACCGTGGCTTTCGCAGCAGCTTTCACAGTACCAGGCGGCAACAATGGAAACACAGGGTTTCCTTTTTTCCTTGAAAAAGTTTCCTTCAAGATTTTTGCCATATCAGATGCGATATCGCTAGTATCTTCATCTGCCTCAATAATAAACTTCTTATCCATTCTAACTTCGCGGTATGCAGAAGAAGATTTTCTCTGGTTGTTGCCAAGAAAGTTGCGTATTGGACTGGTAACACTTTTCATGTCAATGGCAGCAATGATGGTAGTGTTTTCTACAACATTTTTCATTGTCTTCAATGACAGAAAGTTATGGATCGCTATTCTCGTTACCGTAATTGCTTCAACACCAGTCATCATGTTTATTTGGCAACATTTTCAACTCTTTTACGATGTTCTGCGTTCGGCATATGTTTCAGATTCTCTCTTCCAGCACCGTAAAAGTAGTCTTTTCCACAAAGAAGGAGAAGCAAGTGATCTACGTCTAAAGAGCAAGATACTCGATGCACATTTAAAAATTCAGTGCACATGTAGCACAAACGTTTGAGTGTTTTGTCCTCCCATTGAATTCTTCTTTAAAAAAAGAAATTTCTTCTTTTTCTCGGTCACTCCGACGTATATTTCAATCAGCACATCTACTTGTATTAATTAATACTATTTTAGCAATTTTTTTAAATATCGATACTGTTATTAATATTGACAATATGGGTTAGATATGTATAATATATATTGGCACTTTTATTTATATTAGTTTCCACATAGGACGGCTCGCAATTTGCGTCAGAAGCGCGGGGCTCCATTTGAGAGGAAGAGTTTCAAATCTACCAACTCAAAGTTGTGAGAATTGCATACAAACAACAACCCATCTAAAGGTCACCGACATTTTATTGCTAGTTATTACTTGAACAATTCAAAGACAAATTTCACCCATGCATTAGTAAGAAAATTTTTCACCCATACAATTGTTTCTTTTTTACATTTTTAATATTCATGAGGGTACCTTGCCTTTAGTGTTGTCCAACGGATTGGGTTGGCCTGTAAACTGGTTTAACATAGCCTTTCAAAACTCAGGCCAGAATGGTTCTAAATCTAAAATTCAGGTCATGTCGGTTATAAGTTATTTGAAACTGGAAACCAAGCTTATAACGAGCCCGAAACTATTTAGATTCGCTACAATATTGAACCGGTAGGTTAAACTGTCGGTTCAACACAAAAAAAGTTTTAAATTATTTTTTAATTTTTTAATTTTTTTCGTTTACCCTGTAAATGATCATTTATTTTCACTTCTAAATTATTTTAAATTATTTCTTTCATTTATTCAATTTCTTTCAACTTAATTTTCTTTATCTTAACACAATATTTATAATCAATTAATTTTAGTAGAAGAAAATTACAAACAGTAAAAATTTTGATGGTCTGAGATTAGTAATTATATTAATATATTTAATTTAGTATTTAATTTATTTATTAATTTAAAAAAATTTATTAGCATTTAATTTTATTATTAATTTTAAAATTTTGTCACTATTTAATTTTAAATTTTTAGTTAGAAAATAATTTAGTTATTTTTATTAGTATTTACTTTAATTAATAATTTTAAAATTATTGAGATTAATAATTTAATTTTGTTATTAATATAAAAATTAGAGTTAGTATTTAATTAATTGTAAAATTTTAATTGTTAATTACTAAATTTTGTTAGTTATTAATTTAATTTTTATTATTATTTAATTTATTTATTAATTATAAATTTTAGTTAGCATTTAATTTAGTTTAATTAATAATTTGAAAATTTTGATTAGTATTTAATTTTGTTATTAATTTTTAATTTTTTTCACTATTTAATTTTAAAAAAATGAAAATTACCTACATTATCGGACAATGTTGAAAATTTCATTATTTCCAACTTAAACAAATTACAAAGAATTATGCTAAATTTTAAAATCTAAAAAATAAGTAGAATATAAAAAGGAATTTTCGATTATGAGGTTTTATAAAAAATAGAACCTCAGGGATTTAATCAAATTTTTTTCAATTTAATGGATTCAATTAAATTTTTTTAACTTGACTTAAAATCAAAACTCAAACTTCAAGAAGAGAAATGAAATCTCTCAAATGTGAAATTTTATTTCCGCTATTAATGTCATGCCCCGATCCTAGAGTATCACCACAGAGCCTCATGATATACCCTATACACTAGAATATACCAAGAGAGCATGTAGGCTAACTTGTCATTATCTAAAAACCTGAAAACAGTTTATAAATACAAATTTTCGTCCACAGGATTGTCAATATCAAAAAATTGATTTCCATGATCAATTCATCCATAACATGCATAATTAATATAAATATCAAATTAAAAATATTTCACATAGATTGAACAAAATAAAAAGTTCTTACATAATCATTAGAGTTCAATTTCTTCTCAAATTCTAACCATAAAACAAATCCCCATGAAAACTCAAAATTCAAAATAAAATTTACATATCCAGAAATTTCATATCTAGTGGACCTAATCTATAATTATGAGTCAAAAAGGTAAACCTACCCAGAGCGTCGAGTGCATTCAATTGCCACTACTAGTTCAGCGAGAATTAACGCTCCTTGCCTGAAAGCTGAAATGGTAAGAAGTGAGTATACAACTATACTCAATGAGTAAACGTATACATACATAAATATACATACATGCACACTCATCTCAACTCATGATATTGGGATTAGTCTTCACATTTGCTCAAATACATATATATATATATATATATTATGTTCAAGAGATAATTGTAAACAATGTAAAGATGGTTTGCATACATTTTAAACAATCAAACCGAGTTGACCATGTTATCTCGACCGCTACCTTTGCCAAGGTAACGTTGAAATCCATTAGTGAGCTTGATTTGCATAAAACCATATGTCATGCATTTTATAAATCAGAAATCATTTGTCATGCTTTACAAAATTATTTGTTTCCTTGTAACACATGCATATTTGAAAACACTTAGTCCACATTACTGATGTTGGCCTCGAGTAGTCACTTGATGACAAAGTGACAGTCCTCGTAATTTGTCAAATCCAAAAGATCCCTATCAAACAGTTAGGACTTTCCATAAGGTCTCTATATATCAGCACATAAGTGTATGGCACACAGTGGGTTTACCATGGCTTAACCTCCCTTATACAGCTCTACTGCGGCTCACTCACCTATACAGCCTCTCATAGGTCCGTCCATAAGCTACTTCTCTGTATATACAATAAATAAACAGGCCCAAAAACCATGCAACTGGCGTACTAGCCATATCATAATAATCGGCCTTACCGACCTCATCACCAAAACATACATGTATTAAAACATTTTATTTTCAACTCAGCAGTATAACCATGTAAATCAAAACATAGCCTTCATGGATATAACATTTTCAAATAATGATTACAAACAATAATCCAAATTCGGCCTCATCAATCATTTCATACATGTATATCAATTAAAACTTTAATAACATATAATTTATAATCAATTTCCAATATCAATATAGAATATATATGAAACACTCATTTCAAAACATTAATTTAACACGCAAGAGTACATATAAATATTGCATGCATTCTATTTACATATTTATATATGTATAAATTCATTCACTATATGGGGAGAGTAACCACTCCCATTAAATTTCCTCACGTCCGATATGCCCCTCTCCCAGGTGTTCGACGCCTAATATCACACATATGTAGTCTCATAAATTCAATATTCCAAATAATTATATCATGCACGAAATGCGATGTTTCTAACTAATATGTCCACAATTATTGGTTTAACACATTTTACATTACGAGACTATTTATCCAATTCCCAACAATGAAATCCTATAGCCGGAATTATTCCAAATTCTGCATTTGCACCTAAAATGAATCTTCCTAGTCTCAACAACATCCAACATGTATATGATGTCATAAATTTTCATTTGTCGCAATTTTACTCAATTTTATATTTTCATCAAATATACATACAATTATTTCAAACAACATTTAATGCATATTCGACCTCATATTCTTCTAATTATCACCATTTAACACAATTTCTACATTTGCTATATGAAAATCAACTTAATTTTCTGATAAACAGTAAAATCTAAACTTCAATTTGTGTCAAATATTAAAATCATGCTTATAATAAGTAAATAGACTTACCGGTACCTTGTTCAATCCCTTCAAAACCTCGATTTGCCGTTTAAATGGAAAAACCCTAATTTTAATTCGAAATCCATTTTTACTCCTTGCTGTTTCATACTTTTTTTAGCCCAAATGTGGTATCAATGCAAAGAGGAGAGGATGGGGAGTCGTTTGGTGGAGGAAATTTGACAAAACATCAAAGAAATTTGGAGAAATGGAGAGAGAACCTATTTTAGAGAGAGAATAACGAATTTGGGGTGTTTTTTTAAAGAGAGAATGGTGAAATACAAATGAGAGGCTTGGTATATATAGATAAGAGGGTGAAATAACCAATATACCCTCAAAATTCTTAAAAAATCAGTAAAAATCCTTAAAAAAAACTCGTTTTTTTCCAGTAAATCGGTTGACCTTTTTCAAAACCGGTCAACTGGATTGCTATAGTAATCGTTAACAGTACCGCTACAGTGTCCCGGAAATATGCATTCTGTCGATCGACCGGTTTCCCAATCCGGTCTATTGTTTTCAATTTTGCTACAGTACTTACTACAATAACTCGTTTTTCACTGTTTGAAAATCTTGCGATTTTGTCCATAAAACTTTGCAATTAGTCCCTTTTTCAGTTTTTTTTTAAAAAAATACAACTAAGTTCTATTATTATTATTATTATTATTATTATTATTATTTTCCATTAAGCCAACTTAAGTTCTCTTAAATCTCGATAATGCGTCAATTAAACCTTGAATCATGCACATGTGATAATAAATATCACTAAATAACCATTTTACTCTTATGTTCGAGGAACAGGGTTTCACAATTAAGCCACATTCCAATACTATGAAAGCTATCCTTATAAAGGAAGTAAAACCAGTGGCGTATCACTCTGAACTTTTCCAAGAGGCAGTTAAGAATTAACCTACATATGACAAGGAATTGTTTGCATTGCATCAAGCAGTCAAGCATTAGAAAGCCAATCTATTAGGGAAGATGACCATAGTGCATATTGATCATCGTCCTCTACAGTATTTGCAGACTTAGTCCCAATTGTAGCAAGCTCGACATATGAAATGGATGACATATTTGCAGCAATTTAATATTGTGATTAAATACATATGGGCACTCAAAACAAGCTGGCCGACATGCTATCTCATCCACCAGTAGCAGCATTGTGCCTGCCCATTTTTACGTAAGTTCAGCCAATTTCCAATCGCATTTGGCATAAATGAGGAAAGGCAAGCCTACTAAATTTTCTCTACGCAATAGACAGCTATATAAAGTGACGTTTCTCTCCATTTCGCAATTAGCAAAAAGAGTGTGGTACATCCGCAAAGCTCACACCTTGAAGATTGTGGGACATCTTGGAGTAACAAAGATGCTGCAAAATCTTATGCGTTACATTTTTTAGCTCAGAATGTAGGTGGATGTGGCTCGGTTTGTGAAGGGTTGCGTGTTGTACAGTACTTCAAAACTGTTGGGTTAGAGATTGTTGCTCTCATTGGTTAAGGGAAGGTTATTGAGTTTAAATATAAGAGGAGTTTTTTATATATAAGTTTTGGGAATGATTTTGATCTATTGTATGGATTTTGTAAAATAGGTTGATTTATGATTTTAAAACGGTTGACAAAATTGTTTTGGAACCATGAGATTGAAAGCATGAGTTTGATTTTGATGCACAGAAATACATCTAGAAGGACGACGATACGTAACACCCTTACATGATAGAGATGTACATATATGTATTCAGGGAGAAGGTAATACATAATACCCCTAAATATTAGAGTTTTTATAGAGTACTGTTTTATAATGATACAATTTTCAAAATGATTTTACTACAATAAATTATGTTTATGCTAATATTCTTTCGAAGTTGGTTTTTATCACAGCTGAAAAGTTTAAGAATGATGTGTTTTTAGTTATATGACGATATCGGTCTTAAAGTGATTTCATTACAACAGATTGTGAATATGATTTTGATTTTAAATTTTGAGATAAATTTATTTACAACAGAATTTAGTTTTAATTTGGTATATTTTATTACATTATGATATCAACTCACTGGGTTTTTAAAACTTACTCTTCCTCACATTTCCAGTTTTGCAGGTTGGATACTCAATTAAAAAGAAAGAAACATTATGATTGAAAGGTAACATCTGTAGAGGCAAGGATACGTGTTGTCCATGTTTTAATTAACTCACAAGTACACGAATCTATTAATGTAGATTAGTGGTAACGAGGTCGATCCCACGAAAATTGACAAAATAAAAAAATGTAATTCAAATCTAAACTAATTATAATTCTAACTTAGTTTATAAATTTTTAGATTCAAGGAAATAAAGAACAAAATAAAATATGATTTCAATAATATAAATGATACTAAGGTTTTGGAATCCACCACTATTTAACTCAATAATTTCATAGTCATCAATTAATTCTCATAATTAGAGTGACAATTTAAATTCAATCTATATCATCTCATGAATTTAGCAATTAAGTCCAAGTTAAGTAAAATCTTATATAAGTTCTTTTTCGATTAATAGTTAATTAATTTCTAACTATTTTATGTATTCAAATCAATGAAAAACATAAAATCAAAGATAACTACATAAATTGATTAAATAAATTCTTAACTATCAAGAATACATGATATTAATGATAAAAAGATAGTTACTTAATAATTATTTGAAGAAAGAACCATAAACGTTAAAGATCATAATAGAATTAATTGAATGAAAACAAAACTATTTCATTAAATAGAATTTCATCCTAATCTTAGTATAAGAAAATTAGAAATACATGGTGGAATTGAAAACAAAATAAAAGACAAAACCTAGTTTGATAACCATTTGTAATCTTCAATCTTGATAGCAACCCTTACTCTTCAAACTAGAACTCCTCCATGCCTTCAAGAACCAACCCCATAATACCTCCAAAATCCAACCCTTTTACATTTCTTCCAGATCCAACCTCTCTTCAAAATCTCACCTCATTTATAGGCAATTCCATGAATGCTTTACATGTGTGATGACATGCAAGTTACAGAATTTTAACATGTTCTGTCCGTCATATTGTATTGCCATTTTGAACATTTTACACATGGAACTGGGTAAAGATGTCTTAACAAAAGATATCGGCCATTGAATCTTCTTTCCAGCACTATAAAGATCATAATTTTTTTGAGTTTTAAAACCAAAAATATGGTTAAAATACCTAAAGGTGCTCAAGTTACTATTGATGACAGATATATTCATGTTATTCTCCACTTTGAACAACCTTACTGAATGAATATGATCATGATCTCCACATGAAAGTTTTAGAGAAATCTCTCAGCTTTCCAACAAATCAAGAATCATGGCATTTGGATATGTATTTGCAAGTTATGTTCAATTTATTGAAACATGTCACATGTTGAAAATATGACAAATGATGCATGTGACGAATTTTGCAAGTTGCTGTCTTTTCCCCTTAAATGAGTTGGCATTCCACCTTCATTAAAACAAAATAATAAAATCAAAGTAATACAAATACATTAAAATAAAATACAATATTACAAATATTAACTAAAGAGAAATAAAATATGTTACATAAAATAAAATACTAATTAAAGTGAATTATTAAATTAATTTGAGTTACTAATCTAAAATAAGGGTAATAAACATACATAAATAATGCTCATCAAATACCCCCAAACCTAAATTTTGCTAGTCTTCGAGCAAAACATCAAAATAAAAACTAAAAATAAAAGTCTAACTATACCATTTTCGCTAGTAATCTCAATTGCATTTAGCATATGTAATAAGCCTTTAAACCCCTAGGTGACCCTAATGGATGAGTTATAGTCTCGTGAGGGTTTCCAGTAATGATACCCAAAAACATCAAAGATGAGAGGTTATGTAATTTGCTCAGTAAAAAAATTTAATTTACTAATGTTATAAACAAGAATGATAAAGTCATAATAAAAATCTTCAATTCATGATTAAATCTAAAAGAGAGAATACACATTTTTTTTATTATTATTAATTTTTATGAAACAAATCCCAACTTAGAGTCAAAATCACTTTCAACTATCCAATAAACTCTTCACTTGTTTCCTTTTTTGTGAAATGAATTAACACATTTTGAGAGACAAAGTTTAATTCCAGTCATAATAACATTATTAAAAAAAAACAATTATTATTATTATTTTTATTATTTTTTTAACTAATCAAGGCTTTTTTTTATTTTTTTAAACACTTATTTCCATTAAGCTTTCTTTTTAACCCATGTAGCAAGCGTCATGCCAATGACTCTCAAATCAGATGACTTTAAGACATTAGGTATTGAGACACCTCTAAGAGCTTACTAACTCGAGTTAAAAAGGCTACGAAAATAAATGTAATTATTTATACCAAAACTTTACTATTTTATGCAAATACTCACTGCTGATTAGGCAAGAGACTCGGTTACTAAGTAAAATTATTTACATTAGAACTTTACTGTTTTACGCAAACACTCACTGCTGATTAGGCAAGAGGCCCGGTTACTAAGTAATAGTATGATTTTAATATTTCAACCATTTATTAAAATAATAAAGTTAAATATAATTGGTTTTTAACTTTATTCTCTACAAAAAGTGTAAGTGTGCTAGTGAAAGTTAACGTATGAATTATTCATTAAACAGAGAAGTAAAGATAACTAAAAATTGGGATATTTTATTTTATAAAACTTATGTGTTCTAAATTTTAAATTCATCAAAGAATATTAAATCCTACCTTGTATGCAATTATTCAAGTTTATAATAACATAAATCATAAAAAGTAAAAACATTATTGCAAAATAACCTCTTTTTTTATTTTATTTTTTAAAAGAAAATAAAAATGTGTATTAAGAGCACAAAAGTAACTCCTTACTCTGCCATCTTTTGGTTTCCAATCGGATCAGTTATGACCAAACTTTACCCCCAAACTTATTTAAGACATTATCCTCAATGTCTACTAGAAGAAAAAAAAATGTTATTAAGAGTAAGAAAGTTACAACCCGAGGTTAAGATCTAATGCACGCAGAAAGTTACAACCTGAGGTTAAGATCCAATGCACGCTTCTTATTGCTGCTTTCTTCAGAGTTCCAAATCAACTGCAACATCAATGAATCAACTTTTGACACAAAGTTTTGCAGTTGGTCAATCAGTTCATCAGCACTTGAAGCTGAGATGAGAATGCGCCGGTTTGCTTGTATTATAAAACCCTGTTCCACAGCATGATCAAGAAAAGACAATAAACCATTATAGAAACCGTTAACATTAAGCAAACCTAATGGCTTTTTGTGAATGTTGAAATGGGTCCAGGACGCAATGTTGAAGATTTCTTCAAGCGTTTCAAAACCACCAAGTAACGTAACAAAGGCATCAGCATTTAGTATCATGTGTGTCATTTTCCTGTGCATGCTCATGATCTGAAACTCATTACCTATAGTCATATTGATGATATCCCTCTTTGCAGTCAAAGGCTTTAGCATGATACCTAAGACACTGCTGCCTATAACAGTTGCAGTTACTGCTATAGAACCCCTCAGTCCTAAACTGCTGCCCCTATCCACCAAATTGATTTTTCGAGCAGCTAAAGTTAGCTCAATGGCTGCCTTCAAGTTTTCTTTACCCTTACCAAAATTTGTACCACAAAAAACACAAATGGTTTTGAATTTGCGGTTTGAGGATTCAACCATTTTTTTTATCTCTCCGAAAAAACTGATTGTTTGTTATTAGCAATGAATGCTTATTTTTTTAAAAAAAAGAAAGTAAAAAAACAGTTCTACGAGGCAAAATAGCTGTGATTAGAGGAAATATAAATACATGTTAAGTGTACAAACATCAAAAAGTAAGCACACTTGTCGAAAAAGTAAGCACAATTATCACAAAAAATTTAAAAAAAGCCACTAAACATAGAAATATTTGCAAGAAAAAGTATTAAAGTTAGAGACATGCATAAAAATTTCAGAAAGTAAATAATATACCTAATGCGCTATGGCAGTTGTGATTGTGGCTCACATCTTCCTCTGGTTTTACGTCCAAAAATGGCTTAAACGCCTTCTATGAGTCGATGATCGGTGTCCCATCCACTTTTCTTATTAACTAGCAAATAAGGTCTTTTATATTTGATAGGAACTTTGTATTGGAGAATGGAACTTAAATGTTCAGTCAAAAATGCCTTTTGTGGGACGTTAGTTCTCCTTTTTACTGTACAAAGATCTTTTAAAAATTTTGCATAAGAAGGTACTTGTTTAATGGCATCAAGTAAAGAAATGTTTATACTAACTAGCTTAAACATTTCTAAAATGTCATTATATTGAGTACTTTTCTTAATTGGTGCAAGTCTTTGTGGGTAAGGAGCTCTAGAGACATAAAACACAGATTGTTGATCAATTTCATTTAACTCATGTGACTTATCCTTCTTAGAAATTGCAGTGTGCTCAGAGTCCATGACTTCATTTTGACAATGTTTCTGTTGAGATTTTTCAAAATGATTTTGATCAATCTTTTCTCTATTTTCTAGCATTTTTACATTTTTGTCAAAAGTTTTTCTTGATATAAGGGTGGTTATAGATTTAGCTTCTTCTCTATCAAAAATGGATGAAGATTCTATTTCAAACTAACCCTTAGGATTAGGAATTGGTTGACTTGAGAATTTTCCTTTTTCTCTTTCTCATATAGCAGTTGCTAATTGATCCAATTGTGTTCCAAGCTTTGAGATAGCTTGAGAGTATGATTATAGGACTTATTAGGTTGATTGCATGAATTGTTCTAATGTATCCTCTGAAGATGATTTTCGTTATGATTGTTAAGGATAGGTTGGATTAGGAGGGACAAATTGTTGATTTTCTTGGTTCATTTGAGGCAAATTTTGTCTCTATGAGAAATTTGGATGATTCCTTTAATTCGGATTGTACGTGGATGAATATGGGCTATTAAGTGACTTTCCATGAAAATTTAATGCATTAACTTGCTTGGCAAAGAAATCTTGCTGATTTGGCAAGGAAGAGCATGGTTGTGGTGCATGTGATGGATTGACACATGTGCCACATATTTCATTTTTAGCATTTGAGGAATTACTTGTTTGTCCTAATGCTAATGCTTCAACCTTTCTAGTCAAGTTTGACAATGCTATTTTTATGTCTACATCATCCCTCACTTCATACAAACCACCTCTCTTAGGTGCTTGTATAAGTCTCTCTCTTTGATTTGAAAAATCCCATTGTTGAGAATTTTCAGACAATGTTTCTAACACTTTCCATGCATTATTTTCACTTAGGTTAAAAAATGCACCACCATTAATAGACTCTATCATATGTCGACTTGACATATTTAAACCATTGTAAAAATATTGTACAAGTCTCCAACATTCAAAACCATGGTGAGGACATTTTAAAAGTAAGTCCTTAAATCTTTCTCAACACTTGTAAAATTGTTCACCCTCGTTTTGGTAAAAATCTGAAATTTCTCTCCTAAGGGCATTTGTTTTGGACATGGGAAAAAGTTTTGTTAAGAACTTATTCCTAAGTTGGTCCCAACTAGTGACAAAATTTGGAATGATAGAGTTTAACCAAGCTTTCGCCTTATCTTTCAAAGAAAAGGAAAAAAGTCTAAGTTTAATTGACTCATCAGAGAAGTTTTGAAAGCGAAATGTGGAACAAATGTCAAGAAATTCCTTGATATGCATATATAGATCTTTTCTATCTAACCCATAGAAAGATGGAAGAAGTTGAATTACTTCTGGTTTAAGTTCAAAATGGGTTGCTGAAGTTTGAGGCAATACTATGCAAAAAGGATAATTTGTTGTAATTGGAGAAAAATGTTCTCTAAGAGTTTTCTCCCCTTGAATGACATTATCATCTTCAATATTTTCCATATTGATTAAAAATTCAATACCCTTAAGATTATAAGGTGATGTATCAAATGACTCAATCTTGACTAAACGATTTGTTGAATCACATCTGCAACTGCTCATACAACAAGACTCTTATTTTTTTTAATTTTTAATTTTTTTAAGTAAATGAATAAATAAATAGAAATAGATGAACCTAAATTTGTCAAGACTCTAAAAAACTTAACTCAACAATCACAACACAAAATTTTTTTCCTTTTTTCTTTAATTCAAGGGCAAAAATTTTCTTTTTCTAATTTGTAGAGAGTAAATTCTCTCCTAATTAGATAGCTACTACTCCTTCCTAAATACAAATAGATAGATTACCAATTAAGGATCATTAAACTAACACAATAGTAATTCCCTGGAAAGTGAGGTGAGACACTCGATTTACTTAAATACTAAAACTTTCCTTAGACAGAACTAATTATGATGTCAATTCAATGATTGTTCACTGGAGTGACTAACAATTGTGTTATTTCCAGAGGTCCTATAAGCTCATAACCCTAATGTAGGCCAATTTCTACTTGTTTTTAATTTTAATTTGAGGCTCGGATTAACAAATGCAAGAGACTTTTAACCTATGGGCAAGGAATTGGTGATGAAATCCAATCCTTATGTTGTTGGGGTTATTGCCCTTACTAATGTTTTATGCAAAATGATGCTATTCAAACAAGAACAAACAAACAAATAAATAAATAAAAGGGTGTGAGTGTATGCTAACAAAATAAATAAATAAATTGTGTCCTAAAAAAAAATAATTTCTACATTATTCTAACCAAAGTTTTTTTCTTTTTTCTAAAAATAATTTTTAGAGCAACCTGAACTAAGAAAAGTAAGCTTTTTTAGAACTAAAAAAAAAATACATAAATAAATAATGGAGAAAATTCACTTACTTGGATTCCATGCAAAACTTCACCAAAATTTTTAAGTAAAGAAATAACAAACTAACCAAAACTTAAACAAATATAATTATAACAAGAATACTTAAATTAAAATAAACAAATAAACTTCAAAATAAAGAACAGAACAAATTAAGACAACAATATGAAAGAGAAAAAATAAAATAAAAATAAAATAAATGAAAAGGCAATAATTATTTCTATTCTAAAGTAATCACACCAACAACCAAAGAAAAAAAAATACTAAGCTAATCAATCAATAATGAAAATCCACAATAAATCTTTTTAATTTTTTTTTTTAATGAAAGGAATACAACCTACAATATAACTAGTGGAAGAATTAAATCAACCTATATTAAACTAATTTTTCAATGCAATCCCCGACAACAGCGCCAAAAACTTGTTGTCTATATTTTAATTAACTCTCAAGCACACGAATCTATTAATGTAGATTAGTGATAACGAGGTCGATCCCACAAAGATTGCCAAAATAGAAAAATGTAATTCAAATCTAAATTAATTATAATTCTAACCTAGTTTACAAATTTTTAGATTCAAGGAAATAAAGAACAAAATAAAATATGATTTCAATAATATAAATGATACTAAGGTTTTGGAATCCACCACTATTTAACTCAATAATTTCATAGTCATCAATTAATTCCCATAATTAGAGTGACAACTTGAATTCAATCTATGTCATCTCATGAATTTAGCAATTAAGTCCAAGTTAAGTAAAATCTTATATAAGTTCTTCTTCAATTAATAGTTAATTAATTTTTAAGTATTTTATGTATCCAAGTCAATAAAAGACATAAACTCAAAGATAACTACATAAATTGATTAAATAAATTCTTAACTATCAAGAATACATGATATTAATAATAATAAAAAATAGTTACTTAATAATTATTTGAAGAAAGAACTATAAACGTTAAAGATCATAATAGAATTAATTGAATGAAAACAAAACTATTTCATTAAATAGGGTTTCATCCTAATCTTAGTACAAGAAAATTAGAAATACATGGTGGAATTGATAACAAAATAAAAGACAAAACCTAGTTTGATGACCATTTGTAATCTTCAATCTTGATAGCAACCCTTGCTCTTCAAACTAGAACTCCTCTATGCCTTCAAGAACTAACCCCATAATGCCTCCAAAATCCAACCCTTTTACATTTCTTCCAAATCCAACCTCTTTTCAAAATCTCACCTCATTTGTAGACAATTCTATGAATGCTTTACATGTGTGATCACATGCAAATTACAGAATTTTAACATGTTCTGTCCGTTACATTGTATTGCCATTTTGAACCTTTTGCACATGGAATTGAGTAAAGATGTCTTCACAAAAATATCGGGCATTGAATTTTCTTTCCAGCAATATAAAAATCATAATTTTTTAAGTTTTAAAACCAAAAATATGGTTAAAATACCTAAAGGTGCTCAAGTTACTATTGATGACAGATGTATTCATGTTATTCTCCACTTTAAACAGCCTTACTGAACGAATATGATTATGATCTTCACATAAAAGTTTTAGAGGAATTTCTCATCTTTCCAACAAATTAAGAATCATGGCATTTGGATATGTATTTGCAAAGTTATATTTAATTTATTGAAATATGTCACATGTTGAAAATATGACAAATGATGCATGTGACGAATTTTGCAAGTTGCTATCTTTTCCCCTTGAATGAGTTGGCATTCCACCTTCATTAAAACAAAATAATAAAATCAAATTAATATAAATACATTAAAATAAAATACAGTAAGACAAATAAAATATGTTACATAAAATAAAATACTAATTAAAGTGAATTATTAAATTAATTTGAGTTACTAATCTAAAATAAGGGTAACAAACATACATAAATAATGTTCATCAATACGCACTACAGTTACTAGGGCACATGGGTCCAACTTGCATAGAGTATTATAGTTAAAGCTACGCATGTATTTTAGTATAAATAGTGTGGCGCCAAATATTATATAACATTAATATATTCTGTTTATGTTTCATAGTTAGGCATATCGCCCTTATGCAATACATGCATGATCTATTATGTATAATAAGTTTATAAGAGTCATACATATATTCAGATAGATAGAGAAAGAGATTTAGGGTGACAGGGGATTCCGTTACCTGTTGGTAACTTCTTCGAATTTGGGGATGTTATAATATTTCTTTTGTAATTGTTACATGTTGATTTAAGCTACAAATTAATATTTAAATTAAATAAAAATCATAAAATATTAATTTTTTATTCGTAAAAAATATCATTTTAATATTACAAAATCATTAATAATCAATTTTATTTTTACAAATTTATTTATGAACATGTATTTGTTTTGTAATTTTTACAAATTGATTTGAGTTTATACATTAATATTTAAATTAAAGAAAACTTTTTATATTTAGATTAATAAAAAAATATTATCTTAGTATTACAAAATCATTAATATTTGAGTTTGTTTACAAAATCAATTTGAATAAATTACAAAAATTTCATAAATCATTTATTTAATTTTTTTTGTCGGCTTATTTAAATTATCGTGATCTAGAAAATACTATACTCATTATTATTGTTTAGACTATTTGGTGGATAGTACCAATCTAATATGTTTAAAGTTTATATAATACAATTTGACAACAATTAACAAAAAAATTAGCTAGGCTTAGTTGTTAAGCTCTTGCACTTGGACCTAATCTTGCCACTAATATTCAGATTTATTGTCATGAATAAAATAGTCAAATCATTAAAAAAAATAACAAAAAAAGTGATCCCTAAATTTGGATTTAATACGAAGGATAAAATAATTAAATTTAGATTTAATATGAAAGATAAAATAATCAAATTATTAAAAATTTAATGAAAAAAATGACGGTAAGAGAGTCTTAGTATATTATAAAAATTAAAGGACTTAATTGATAACTTAGAAAAACATAAAGAGTAAAGGTCATTTTTTCTATTTCAAATAAATTAATATGAAGGGTAAAATAGTAAAAAAGATTAATCTGGTTGAGTTGACTAAGATTTGGCCAAAATTCAGATTTAATATTGGAATATTATGAAAATATAAAGGATCTAATAGTAGTTTGGACAAATATAAAGGTAAAGTTTGTTTTGCATTTTTGAAATTCCTCGTGGGAAAGTCTCGTTGAAAATTTCTTTATATGATTCCACCAACCTTTATTTTAGTAGCCACTGACTTTAGCAACTTTCTCTAAGTTGCAACTCGAATCATCGCGGAAACTCCGGGATCTGCATGATATGCACCATACTATAAATAAAGACTTGCAATTGATTAAGGTATTTGACCATGCGCAATTTTATGTATTCTTGATTACTCTGTTCGTGATAATAAATACAATACTGTGCACGTTCTGACAACTTTTCGAGATGCGAGGAAAATTTTTAAAAATTGACTATAAATATATAATGGAACGACGAATTGACCACAAAAGTTGTAAAGTCTACATAGAACATTAGAAAAATTGGGATAGTCTAGCTGTATTCCATCAGGGTAATTAAATAATTTGTAGATAGTCTAGCTGTATTCCATCAGAGAAATTAAATAATTTGTAGGTAGTAAAAAAATTATAATAGAAAAAAGATTATTTGGTAACTTAGAAATTAAATAATTTGTAGGTAGTAAAAAAATTATAATCAAAAAAATTATAATCAAAAAAACATTAGAAATTAAACTATTGTTTACGTAATTAACCATTTGCCAACTCATATTGACTTGAAAAAAGTTTTTATTAAGTCCCAACGCTAACCACACTGCCTACCGACTCCCACATAGTGCTTTTTAGCAGGTCGAGTTGGTCAGTGAACTAGCCTAATCTAGCCTATTAAAATTCAAGTCTAGATTTGTTCAGGATATTGTTCACTCAGGCTAAGTTAGTTTCAAATTTAAAATTCGAGTCGTACCGGTTCAATTTATTTGAATCTGAAGGTTCGGTTCGATTCGTAACAAGCCCCTTCCATTGTTAAACTAGCTGGTTAAATTGGACTAGACCGTCGATTATTAAAAAAAAAAAATTGTATGCAGTAATTCCTACAAAATTGCAGGGATTCATGCAGGCTACATAGTAATTAACATTTTGAATTGAAAAATAGAAATCCATGATTTTGATTTGAATTTGGATTAGCCGTGCATCACCGTTCACCGTCGTCAACAATTCATCATGCATGAAAATTTGAGCATTTGGCTCATTGGATGGTCGATCGTTGTAACTTACAAGGAAAAGAAAATTAAATCATTACAATTGCAACGTTGCAATTGTAACATAGCAATTGTTTTTATTTTTTTTATTTTTTCTATTTCATCTATAAATATTCATTTATTTTAGCTCTAAATTATTTCTTTATCTTACTCATTCTCTCTCAACCCAATTTCTCTCAATTTAATTTTCTTCAAAAACAATTAAATTTAGTTGAAACAAATTGCAAATATTGTAAATTTTGATAGTTTGAGGTTAGCAATTGTGTTAGTTTATTTAATTTCGTATTTAATTTATTTATTAACTTTAAAATTTTAGTTAGTATAAGGAAGTTAGAATTTAATTTAATTTTTGCATTAAGAAGTTAGAATTAGATTTAATTTATCTATTTTAGTTAGTATTTAGTTTAATTAATAAATTAAAATTTTTAATTGGTATTTATTTTTTGTTATTAATTTTAAATTTGTTGTTAGTATTTAATTAATTGTAAAATTTTAGTTAGAACTTAAAAAATAATTTATTTATTTTTGTTAATACATACTTTAGTTAAAAAAATTTAAAATTATTGAGATTAATAATTTAATTTTTTTGTTAATATAAAAATTAAAGTTAGAATTGAATTAATTTTAAAATTTTAGTTGTTAATTACTAAATTGTATTAGTTATTAATTTAATTTTTTAGTATTTAATTTCGTATTGAATTTATTTATTAACTTGAAAATTTTAGTTGGTATGTATTTTTGTTATTAATTTTAAATTTGTTGTCAATATTAAATTAATTGTAAAATTTTAGTTAAAACTTATAAAGTAATTTAGTTATTTTTGTTAGTACATACTTTAGTTAAAAAAATTTAAAATTATTGAGATCAATAATTTCATTTTGTTATTAATATAAAAATTAAAAATTAGAGCTAAAATTGAATTAACAGTAAAATTTTAGTTGTTAATTACTAAATTGTATTAATTATTAATTTAATTTTGTTAGTATTTAATTTTGTATTGAATTTATTTATTAACTTGAAAATTTTAGTTAGTATGTATTTTTGTTATTAATTTTAAATTTGTTGTCACTATTTAATTAATTGTAAAATTTTAGTTAGAAATTGCTAAATTTTGTTAGTTATTGAATTTAATTTTTGCATTAGGAAGTTAGAATTGATAATATACAAATTTAATTAAAATTAATTGTTAAACAATTAAACCAAAATGACACACCATTTGTCACAAGGGTCGCATGGATTTCCTGACATAAATGAATTAATATCCTCATTTGAATAATACCCAAATGTTCCAGAATAACAACCTCTTAGTATAACAAAGCCAACAAAAGCTATAACAGCTGGTAGTTAGAGTAGACAATCTAAGTTTGAAATATGACAAGTTTTTGAAAAAAAAAAAACATCAAGTTTAGTAAATCAAAATATAAACTTTGTGGCGTGATGTATGTGTACAAAAAAAGGGATGAATTAGGCACTCTTAAAAAACACGTAAACAAAAAACATTCAGAACACTTAAAAAATTTATAAAAACAAACAGAAATCAAAATAACAGGTGAGATACTAAGAGGTAATTTTTGTTATAACCCTATCGTGTTAAAAGACGCAGTTTGTCAATGGTTGATCATAAATGATTAACCATTTACACAAAGTGATCCCTACACTTTGTTGAAATAATACAACAACATCAATCCACTTTTAAAAAAATACTTAGGACAACAGCATGAACACGTAAACTTAGAAAATTTGATGAGATGAGACAAACTTTAATTGTCATTCTCGAATCAAGTAACATTACATTTTCATTGACATCTGACAATTGGAGAGGTGTTAGTTGATTTGTATTACATTTGTGTTACTTGCCATTGGATTGACAAAGAGTAGCAATTAAATAAAATAATTATAGAATTTAGACCATTTAAATTTTCACAGAACGCAAGGGTTATTGCGAAAGTTATTAAAAGTGTTACATGAGAGTTTAGGATTACAAATAAAATTCTTTGTATTTTCTATAATACATCGAATAATATAACTGCAATTCCTCTTTTTAAAGATGCATTAAACCCATGCATAGAAGAAAAAGTTTTTCACAATAGGTGTGCTTGCCACATATTAAACTTATGTGTGCAAAATGGTTATCAAATGATGAATCCAACAATTGATGCAATTAGGAGTATTGTGCTGTCACGCCCTGATCTTGGGGTTCATTTGTGACAATTGCTACAGACCTCATGATTCATTCTCTATACCCAAAATGTATCACAAGAACCTGTAAGGCTAATATGTAATTTACAAACTCCTGAAAACAATTTATTAATAAACCTTCCTATCCATTGGATTATCAAATAATTGACCTACGTGATCAATTTATTTACAACAAATATCAATTATCTAAAATAACTTTATGTAAATCATTTTACAGTCGGGTTGAACAAAATATAAACATTTATATCATCTTTTAATTTACAAAAGTATTACAAGAATCCATTTATATTTATCTAGTGGGACATTCATACATGTGAGTCAAGTAAGTAACCTACCTAAATCGTTGTAGGCTCTTTATTGCTACCCTAAACTCTGCAAGTACTAATGCTCTTAACCTAAAATATATAATTGTGAGGAATGAGTATACAACTATACTCAGTTAATAAATACATACATTCACACACATTTTCAAGATCTTAGATATTGAGATTTTTCATTTATTACTATGCTCAATAAATATACATATATATATATATTCATGTACAACAAATGACGATAAATAAATGGTTGGTCTGCACTTAAGTTTAAACAATTAAATCGGGTTGGCCATACTATTCCGACTGCTACTTTAGCTGAGGTAACATCGAAATTCATTAGTGAGTCTTTTATGCATAAAATCATAAGCAATGCAATCTTATAAAACGGAAACTATTTCTCAGGCATTCAAAAATCATTTATTTCATATAAAACATATCTTTATAAAATTAACAATCCGTCTCACTAATGTTGGCCTCGAGTAGTCACTTGGTGATGAAGTGACTGTCTTGTTATATCAGTAAAATTCAAGAAATTCCTATCAAGCCGTTAGGATTTTCCATAAGGTCTCTATATAACTGCACATACATGCATGCCACACAGTGGGCTTACTATAGCTTAATATCCCTTATACAGCCTCTTTGTAGCCTACTCACCTATGTGACCTTTCATATGTTCGTCTATAGGTTACCTCCTTGTATATATAGTAAATAAGCAAACCCAAAGGCCATACAACTGGCCCACTGGCCATATCACAACATTCGGCCTTATCGGTCTCATCACCAAAATATACATGCATTAAAACATCTTATTTTAGTTCAATAATGTAACTATGTAAATCAAAACCCAGCCTCCCCGGCCATTACATTTCAAACAACGTTCTTAAAGCATACAATCTAAATTCAACCTTTCTGACCATTACATGCATGTATATAAAAATAAAATTTTACACAGCAGACCATTTATAACCATCCCAATATATACACAACAACAGTATACATTTCCATAATTTCTTAAAATCGAAAAATAGCTTGTTTTTAGCACACAAGCATACATATAAATATCACATGCAGTTTATTTACATAATTATGTATGTATGAATCTACTCACTGTATGGGGAGGGAATTCACTCCCACTGACAATCCTTGCGCCTACTTAGTCCTTCACTTGGGTTCTCGGAACCTAATAGAACACGCATATATATATATATATAATAAATTTCACGATTTCTAATTAATTTAAACACAATGCATTAAATGTATGTTTTATGAAAAATATGTCTAGAATTCCTTAGTTGACACATACACATCACAAGGCTTACTAACCTATGTCATTTAACCGATTTCTAATAAATGAAATCCCTTGGTTATTATCATTTCAAATTTTACATTTACACGTTAAACTCTCAATATACATTGAATACTAAAATCCACTTAGAATTCGATAATAATTCACATATTTGTCCATCAAATAGGCCCAATAAACTTAGATTATCACACATACAACTTTCATAATGCTTAATCTAATACCAATTTATTATTATTAACAATTTCTATGCGAAATCATTAAAATTTTCAAATTTGTATTTCCATCTACAATGGATATACATATTCCAAGCAATATTCAACACATATACCATCCATACATCTCCAATTCATCCAAAATAATATAAATTCTTGTTTTCCTACGCAAATTTAAACGAAAATTTCTTATAAACAGTAACTCTAATGTTTTAATGTACTTAAAATCTTAAAATCATGCTTATAATAAGTTATTAGACTTATTGGTGACTATCTAAGCCCTTAGAAACCTCGAATCACCGTTTAAAAGAAAAAAAACCTTAATTTATCTCCAAAACCCAAATTTATTCCTCATCATTTCTTGCTTTTCTTAGCCCAAATGTTGTATCAATGCGAAGAGGAGGAGAAAGGGAGTCATTTGGCAGCGAAAATTTGACGAAAATTGAAGAAATGAAGAGAAATGAAGAGGGAGAGAGAGAGAGTGTTTTATAGAGAGAGAGAGGGAGAGTTTTTTTTTTAAAGTTTTTAGAGTAAGAGAAGCTTAAAACACTACTGAGGGCTTGTATAATATATAAACAAAGGCTGGAAAGATTAAAAGCCCTTAAAAACCTTGAAAATTTTCCAAAAAAACCCCATTTTTCCAGCAAATCGGTTGACCTTTTTAAAAAACGGTCAATAAAATTGCTACAATAACGTAAACAGTGCCGTGAACAATTGTAAATAGTGACGTAAACAGTGCGCTATAGTGCTCCCAAAAACACCCATTTTGCTGGTTGATCGATATCAATTTTTCATTTTTTGCTACAGTACTTATTTTTCACTATTTGAAAATATTGCGATTTGTCCTTGAAATTTTATAGTTTGGTCTTTTTTTTTTCAGTTTTTTGAAAAATATAACCAAGTTTATATTAATTATTTCATTAAGCTAACTTAAATTCTCCTAAACCTTGATAATGTGTCAATTAAATTTTTGAATCATGCACGTGTCATAATAAATATCATTAAATGATCATTTTACCCATATGTTCGAAGAATAAGGTTTCACATGTGCTTCATTTAAAATCGACACCAGCTAGAGCCTAAACATTTAAGGAGTTATGTCGTCAACACGGATTGAGGCCTAAAAAATTGATTCAAGACATGCCAATGAGGTGAAACTCTACCTATGATATGCTCAAACATGTTTTACCTTACAGAATTCTAATAATAAAATTTTAGAATATGGAAATGAGTGGCTATGAATTAACTGATGATCATTTTCAAGTTGCAAAAATTATCTCGCAATTTTTATTAGTATTGAAAGAAGCCACAAAACTTTTATTTGGACAATATTATCCAATAATGCATCTCGTAATTCCTACGTTATGTAGCATTGTATATGTTTTTAAACAATACATGAAACATCCAACATTTGCTTTAGTAATGTCAGTCATAATAGATAAATTTAGAAAATATTACAATGACATGCCTCTTTTATATTTCATTGCACTATATTTAGACCTTAGGACGAAGGTTTCTAGTTGTGAAACCCTTATGTAGGCCAATTTCTACTGGTCACAAGGGCTCTTTTTCCTATTCCCCTACTCTCATTAATTCAAATAGCGGTTGGAATCAGTACGCGGAAGTCAACAAGAGACCAAGAAGAACGTCATCGTCATTCAACGAGATCTTATACTACATCCAGGGTCTAATCATTCAACTGGAATGAAATTTTGATATCCTAAAGTAATGGAAGGAATATCACAAGCAAGAATAGCATGAGACTTTCTCACACCACTAGTATTTACAGTTTCATCAGAAAGTGCATTCAATTTGTGCGGTCGAACATTGGATTCACATAAAAGTATAATAGCCCCGAAGGTTTTAGAGATGCAAATGTGCTTTAGGAATTAAGTTAACAAAGAAAGGAGACTACAACAACTTCAGCAACAATCAATTTCTGCAACCAAGTTTAACCATAAATAGGATAAGGGAGACGAAGACGAAGATGAAGAATGACTATAATCAAATGCCAATTATAGGTAATTAAGATTTAAATGTAATAATTCTTAGTTAAGTAAAGCTCAATGTCCCCATCTTTGTAATATTTTTTTTAATTAACTTGTTTTCTTTTTCTTTATTTATTATTGTAAAGTATGATTGAATATAAAAAAAAAAAAAAAATTATGAGGTTTCAGCTGAAATGTCTCTCTCATTTTATTTTTTTAATTAATTAATAAAAATTAATATCGTCGAAGATATATATATATATTAAATAATTTTTAGTAATTTATAAAATTTTTGGTTTACTTTTAATTAAATTGAATAAAAAAAAGGTTAATTTAATAGACTCATTGTCACACCTGTTTTTTACTAACTGCAAATACATACTTACATTCTTTATATACAATGTCATTCTTTTTATTACATAAAACTTAAATATTTCTAGACAACAAATTTTTTTTTATTTTATACATATCAAATATACATATATTACAACTCCTTGTAATACAAATAGATTATCAATTTCGTATCCAAAAGTTTTCATACTAACCTATAAGTCTATACACATTACTTAGTTAATCCATAAATTACATATATCAAAATAAAACTACGAATACGCCTAACATCCTCGCTTGCGTATTCGGTCATCCTTATGTGCTATTATCTATAAAATAAATTTTTCAATAAAAGGTGAGATAAACATCTCAGTAAGTAAATCAAGCAAGTGTTATATATTGATGCAGTGTAAAATATGAAGAATTAAACAATCAGTATATTTTCAAACAAGTTAATTCAAAATTCGAACATATTCAGGGCGGCTTAGTCAATTAGAATTAAAATATATGTATAATGCTTAGCCCACTTAATTACATATGTATATATTTGTTAATAAGATAAAATCCCAAAATCACCTTGCTAATATTGGAATTTCAATTCTACCCTTATAAATTCACTTTATATTATTTCTTAAAATTCTAACACTTAATACTTTAACTAGTATATTTACAATCCTAGCTACGAGTCCTACAAAAGAAATTGCGGGTGTCAAAACTCTCCACTCCTTACAAAAATTTGGTTCTCGAAATTCATTAAGTATCTTCTTCTTTATTGGAAAAGCTGAGGATATTTTTCTCGAATCTTCGCTTCTCGCTCCCATGTAGCCTCTTTTATAGCATGATTCCTCCAAAGCACTTTCACTAAGGGAATCTTCCTAGAGCGTAATTGTTGATCCTTATGATCTAAAATCTGTACAGGAATTTCCTCATAAGTCAGATCTTCTCTAAGCCTAAGTGGTTCATAACTCAACACGTGTGTAGAATTAGCAATGTACTTACACAACATTGATTCATGAAATACATTATGTACACCAGATAAAGATAGAGGAAGGGCAAGTCAATGCGCCACATCCCCCATTCTTTCTAAAATCTCAAACGGGTCAATGAATCTAGGGCTTAACTTCCCTTTCTTATCAAACCTCATGACCCCCTTCATCGGACCCACTTTGAGAAATACCTTTTCTCCCATAACAAATTCCAAGGGCTTCCTTCGAATATCAGCATAACTCTTTTGTCTACTCTGCGCAGTTTTCATTCTTTCCTTCATTTTCTCAACTACTTCACGTGTTTGTTGAACAATTTTTGGCCCAATAACTTTCCTTTCACCGACCTCATCCTAATAAAGCAGTGATCTACACTTCCTTCCATATAGTGCTTCATATGGGGCCATGCCAATAGTGGATTGAAAACTATTGTTATATGCAAACTCCACCAATGGTAGGTATTCGTCCAAACTACCCTTGAAATCTAATATACATACCTGCAACATATCTACTAAAATCTGAATAGTTCTCACCGATTGTCCGTCAATCTGCAGGTGAAAAGCCGTACTAAAGTTTAATTTAGAACCCATAGCTACATGCAAACTCTTCTAAAACTTAGAGGTAAATCGTGGAACTCTATCCGAAACAATGGAAACAGGCACCCCATGCAATCTGACAATTTCTTTAATATACAGTTGTGCATACCTGTCCATCGAATAAGTGGTACGCATAGGAAGAAAATGTGCCGATTTCGTCAACCTATCCATAATTACCCATATTGCATTGTAAGCCTTAGAAGTTCTTGGTAACCCCACAACAAAATCCATAGCTATACGTTCCCATTTCCACTCCAGTATCATCAATGGCTTTAATAAACCCGACGGCCTCTGATGTTCTGCTTTAACTTGCTGGCAAGTCAAACACTACTTTACAAATTGTGCAACATCAAGTTTCATCTTGGGCCACCAAAATCTAGTACGAAAATCCCTATACATCTTTGTGCTACCAGGATGGATAGTGTACTAGGAGTTATGAGCTTCACTCAGAATTTCCCGCTGTAAATCATCATTCCTAGGCACACAAAGTCTTCCTTCAAAATACAATGCCCTGTTTTCAGCTATAGCAAACCCCTTTCTTCCACCTCCAGAAACTTCTTTCGTAACCTTCCTCAAATACTGATCTGCTTTCTGAGCATATCTAATTCTTTAAATCAAGGTTGGTTGCACTGTCAAATGAGCCATATAAGAACTATCCGCTTTTCTTACTACTTCAATTTGATTTTTATCAAGATCTAACAAAATATGCCTCTAAGTGGTTATAAGTGTGGCCAGTTGTCCCGAAGACTTCCGACTTAAAGCATCAGCCATTACATTTGCTTTTCCGGGATGATAATTAATTGTACAATCATAATTTTTTCACTAATTCCAACCATCTCCTTTGCCTCAAATTCAACTCCTTCTGAATAAACAGGTACTTTAAACTTTTATGGTCTATAAAAATTTGACAGGTTTCCCCATATAGATAATGCCTTCAAATCTTTAAGGCAAAGACCACTGCCGCAAGTTCTAAATCATATGTAGGGTAGTTCTGTTCATGATCCTTAAGCTGTCTAGAAGCATAAGCTACTACCTTCCCGTGTTGCATCGATACATAACCTAGACCTTTCCTTGAGGCAACACTATATACCACATATCCTCCACCACTAGATGGAATTGTCAGAATCAGTGTCATCATCAACCGATTCTTAAGCTCCTGAAAACTTCATTCACATTCCTCACCCCACACAAATTTTGTATCGTTCCGAGTTAACTTCGTTAAGGGTGCCGCCAACCTAGTGAAACCTTCCACAAACCTCTGGTAATATCCCGTTAAACCCAAGAAACTCTTTACGTCCATGACCGTTGAAGGTCGCTACCAATTAACTATTGCTTCCACTTTAGCCAAATCAATCAATATCCCATCCTTATTCATCACATGCCCTAAAAACACCACCTGTTTCTGCCAAAATTCACATTTTTTAAACTTAGCATATAACTTATTTTCCCTAAGTGTTTGAAGCACTATTCTCAAATGTTCCTTATGATCCTCATCACTCTTCGAATACACTAGTATATCATCAATAAACACAATCACAAATTGATCCAAGTATGGCTGAACCACCCTATTCATTTAATCCATAAAGACTACTAGGGCATTTGTTAACCCAAAAGGCATCACCAAAAATTCATAATGCCCGTACTGAGTACAAAAAACAGTCTTTGGCATATCCTCACTCTTAACTCCGATCTGGTAATATCCTGACCTCAAATCAATTTTAGAAAATACACTTGCTCCCTACAACTAGTCAAACAAATCATCAATCCGAAGCAAATGATACTTATTCTTTATGGTGGCTTGATTTAATCTTCTATAATCAATACACAATCTCAATGTGCCATCTTTCTTCTTAACAAACAATACTGGAGCACCCCAAGATGAAATACTAGGGAGTATAAAACCCTTATCTAACAATTTCTGCAATTGACTCTTTAATTTCTTTAATTCCACAAGCGCCATTCTATATGGTGCTATAGAAATAAGCGATGTACCCGGTGCTAACTCAATACCAAACTTAATCTTCCTTTAAGTGGTAATCCGGGCAAATCCTCTGGAAACACATCCCGGAATTTTGAGACTATAGGAATATCCTCTACACATACCTCAGTCTCACTTCCCTTAACCACATAAGTTAAGAAACCTTCACACCCCTTTTCTAATAACTTAGTGGCCTTAATTGAACTTATCAACTCTTGACTCACCACTGACCGCCTTCCCCCAAATTTAAACTCTGATTGACCTAGAATATTAAACATTACTTCCGTAGTAAAACAATTTACTACCGCATGATAAGCGACCAGCCAATCTATTCCTAAAATAATATCAAAATCACACATTTCAAGAGGAAATAAGTCTACAATAAATTGCTTCTCTCCCATACTAATTTTACAGGCTTGGTAAACCTGTTGTATCATTACATATCACCCATAGCCATGACCACAGACATCATGTACTTCAAAGATTCAGGAGGTTTATCAGACAAACAATCAAATGCACACGACACAAAAGAATGGGTAGCACCAAGATCAAATAGTACTTTAGCTTCCTTATTAAAAAGAGTTAGTGTATCTGTTGCCACTTCATTCGACGCTTGTGCATCTTGCTTAGTGAGAGCATACACACATCCCAGTACCTTCTGCTTCTTGTTCTGGTTTTCAACTCCGCCATCTCTCCTATCCACCCGCCTATTTGGAAAATCTTTAATTTTATGCCCTTGCTTCCCACAACCAAAGCAAGCTCCTGTCACTCGGTGGCAAATTCTAGGATGGAACTTCTCACAAGATTCACAAGCAGCATACATCTTCTACGTGGGTTGTTTGTTACTGCCCATGTCTCTAGAATTTATCCCTCTTGGGACAGGTTTACCTCCACTACCTCTCTGAAATGGAGGACTTTGTGTTCTGTTACTATTTCCCCTTGCCTCACATCACCTTTCTTCTTGATAAACTGTTCCCGAGCTTTTTGTGATTATGCCAAATCCCTTTCTGCAATTATTGCTCGGTCTACCAAATCTGCATACACTTGCAGTTTCAAGATAAACAACCGAGACTTGATTGCTAGACGCAACCCTTCTAGAAAACGCCTACATTTACTTTGCTCGTCTGCTACCAGGGCTGTAGCAAATCGAGACAAAGCTGTAAATGTTGCTTTGTATTCCATCACTGATTTGTCTCCTTGCACTAATTTTAGAAAGTCAGCTTCCATATTATCTCGAACACGTTGTGGGAAATACTTCTCCAAGAAGGCTTCCTCAAATAACTCTCACATAATCGATCTCCCCTCCAACCAAGTTTGCAATAATCTAACCTTGGATTCCCACAAGTGATTCGCTTCCCCTTGTAACACAAATGAAGAAAATACCACTTTTTGTTCTCCACTACAACCGAGAGCAGTAAATATCTTCTCCATTTACTTAATCCATGCTTCCGCCACCATTGGATTTGTGTTCCCTCTAAATATCGGCGGATCCAACTTCTTAAATTGCTTCAAAGTCACTACTTTATTATTGTGCTCATTACCATTAGGTCGGTTCCCACTCCCATCGCTTCTCAGAGCTCCACTACTTCGAACAATATCTTCCATCAACTTATTTTGTTGCTTCATCATCCTCATAATCATGTTGATGACAGGATTTTTATCTCTGGTCTCCCTTGCCGGCTTTCCCGCTCTATTAACATTCCGAGGAGCCTTTGAACTAGATGCGTTAGCTTTTGATTTTTCTCTACAAGATATTTTCCTCTGTTGCAGCAACTATTATATATATATATATATAAGTCATTAATATTGAAAGGATACAATAATAAATTAATCCACACTTTACTAAGGAATAAATATAAAATAATTCAACAATTCTTTAATACCAGAATTATAATCCAACCATTCTTCAATGCAAAGTTATAATCTAACAATTTCCTCAATACAAAATCATAGTTCAACAATTCCTCAATGTAAAGTTATAATACAATATCATATCATATATTATATCCAAGATATAACAATATCATTCTTACATTAACTATAGAAATTTATCAATTCTTTTTACAAGGGTAGCTATATATATACAACAAAAAGGATAACTACATAACTTAAAGTAAGATTATAGCTATAAAAAGATTAAAGTATATATACAAATCTACTTATAAAACAACCTAGTAGGGTTAAACCCAGCACTCCACCATCATTCGGGTCCCTCACTATCTTTAGTGGGTCGAAAGACCTTCCTGCCTTGGAGGGAAAAGGTGTCAATGGTACCGATCTTCCCCTACTACTCTCACCCCTTTAGGCTTCTATTCACCATTTTTGCCCAATCTTTTGAGGTTCTAAAAACATTATTATACCTCTTTATCCAATGTATACTCCGAACCACAAGTTTATTCTGATTCACTCCCTTGCCGTACACTCTCAAGCCCTTAAGTGCATTATTCTTAACTTCTTGAAAAACTCCTGAACTTGGATCAGTGTCTGAAAACCACATGTTTACACTCCCCTCTCTATGATACCCTCCATATGTGGCGTTCACACTATCTCTATTCTTGTTTGCCCAAAGTTTCCTCAAATCCTTCACGTGAACACCTCCTAACGCACACTGCTCTCTTCTGTCAACACACGTCGATATGTCGTACTTAGTTCTAGCCATCTACATCCAAAATAAAACACGGTTAGATCCCACAAAATATTTGTAATCATACTTAATTAAACAACAACTATCAAATATTTTTTTTATTACTATTACAAATATATGTATTTCTCCTACACTTCCTAATCAACCTAAAGTCTACAAAATCCTAACCTAAGCTCTGATACCACTAAAATGTCACACCTATTTCTTACTAACTGCAAATACATACTTACATTCCTTATATAAAATGTTATTTTTTTATTACATAAAACTTAAACAATTCTAGACAACAATTTTTTTATACATATCAAATATACATACATTACAACTCCTTGTAATACAAACAGATTATCAATTTCGTATCCAAAAGTATTCATACTAACCTACAAGTCTATACACATTACTTAGCTAATCTACAAATTACATATATCAAAATAAAACTACGAATACGCCTAACATCCTCGCTTGCGTACTCGATCATCCTTATGTGCTATTATCTGTAAAATAAATTTTTCAATAAAAGATGAGATAAACATCTCAGTAAGTAAATCATGCAAGTGTTATATGTTGATGCAGTGTAAAATATGAAGACTTAAACAATCAGTACATTTTCAAACAAGTTCATTCAAAATTCGAACATATTCAGGGCGGCTTAGTCAATTAGTGTCACTTGCATTCACGGTGACCTGGTTACAAAACGTGATCATGTATTCCGCATTAAGCGAACATTCACATTTACATATAACAGAAGCGCACACGACGCGCTAAATAGAATTCTTACTAGCCTACAAATCTCGTCTTTAGCACGAGATCTGGCTAGATCAGAATAACATAACTAATGACTAAGCCATAAAATACATTCTTTTTCAAACATTTCACACATCGACAACATTACATATTTATTCTCTAAATGCGATATTGGCGTAAACATTTAAATTCATAAACATTTCGTTAATCATTTCATAGAATTTCAATGGTGTACCATCATAAACAAATCACATTTCTATTAAACATCGAATATCGCATAATTTTCAAAACATTAAAATGCATGCACAATCTACTTACATTTGTTCCCGCTCTTTCCGAGTATGTTCTTATATTTATTTTATGTACTTAAAATAAATTAACACAACCTATTTTAGTTACACGCCAATTCTTACCACTACCTTTCTACAACTTCCATATTTCCAAACTTAACATTTTATAAATTTCTAACCTAGACTTATTACCATACGCACACTATTCCATCATCACATATATACTTATACATATACACATATATATGCATATTATAACAATTTCTGAAAACAAAACACATTTGGCATACATTTCCAAAATCATTACACGTTACCATTCTCATCAATTCATTTTCCACACATCCACATTATCAAATCTCAAACACTCCCAAATATTTCAAACAAACTCGGCCTACTGAAATTGCCAAAATTCGATTCCAATTCCACCACTCACCATCTCAAATCCACACCTTACAAGTTAAGTCATCATAAACATATATTATACATTACTTACAATTTAACATTAATATCACTATTTTTAATAAAACTCAATCAATTTTATAATATACTCAGCATCCTATCTTTTTGATTGCAAGTTCATATCATTAACTTAAGTGCTACAAATATTGTAACCATTACATACATATGTTAATAACAATTACACTAACCACCACCATATTCTAATTTCCACCAATTCTTACAATGACACACATATGATAGCCACCAATTCCTCTAACTTAAAATGCTATATACATTAACACAATTCAATTTCCAACTTCAACTCTTCAATTTAATATTAATGATATTAATTTATCTATTTTAAATTCCCTACTATCATTTAGCATTACTAGTATAATTTGTTCATTTCTAATTCTTACTAATTATATATGAATATTAATACTATAAATTTTAACAATAGCTTAGTTTCCTACTTTAATTAGCACTACTAACATGAATTTGTTCATAACTAATTTTTCTACTACATTAGGCCTGTGACCTAAACATGTTCTAACTTCCACTATTATCACTACATAAGGCATAAACTTCCACCAATTAAACCATTACAACACCATAATAATACAACTCTCACCAATTTTTCATCATCACCACAACATGATAACACTAATTTCCACCAATTATCACCATCATTACCACCAATTCATACAATTTCAACAATATGTCAATAAAAATATTTAATTTAAACACATAAAAAATCTTATTAGTATATAGCTTCTTAAATTACAATTTATATTATCATAAATTTTACTACAATTAATTCAATCTACTAAATTTACTACACCAAAATAATAACACCAATTAAAACAAGTTTACTATACTAACATAATAAAATATTAATTAAAGTAACCTAAAACTCACTACTTTTTCTTTCTTCTCTTCTTTTTCCATTTTCCTTCTTTCATTTCTTTCTTTCTCAATTTACCTCCTATATATGTTCACTTGTCAAATTGAAAACACTAGATTTTGTTTAAGTATAATGGCTTAAACACATGAATGGTTTGAATTTCTTCAATTAAATCCAATGTCTCTCATTTTTCCACCCAATTTTCATTAATTTTAATTTTCTTAAAACACATGGATGGCTTGGATTACTTCACTCAAATACAATGGTCATTCTTTCTCCACCATATTTTCCATTAACTAACCTTAAATATTAATTAATTTAATCAATAAAACATATGGATGGCTAGGATGACTTTGATCAAATCCAATGGACTATATTTAGCCACCACATTTTCCACTAACTTAGATTTTTTGTTCATCCTTATCTCATTTGCAAAACATGCCTAGAATT
>JAXCLQ010000004.1:365462-387209 GCA_035584115.1 Cedrela odorata
TTTGTAGAGAATTTTTGACTAAAGCTTAATATTTATTCATTTAATTATTTATTTACTTTATTATATATATATATACATTTGGGCTTGGACTTGGGCTTACATAATTGAGTTTGGGCCTAATGAAATAGATTAGGCCTAATACATATATATAATATAAATTAAGCCCAATACATATACATTACTAAATTAGACCTAAAACATATATATATATACATATATTCTTAGCCCACTTAGATTTTATTTCAATTCATAATCCAAAATTCCAAAAATAACCTTGTTAACCATAAAATTCCCCTTTCATGTCTACTACATTTTTCCAAACTTACAAAACTAGGCTTATACATCTACAAAGAAAATCACAGGTGCTACAGTTTCCTTTAATATTATGGTGCTTCTACTTTAATTTGATAACAAAACTGAAAAATTATTTGATGACACTAACTTTTAATAGGATCATATTGTTTTTATTATTAGTATTGGATATTTAGTATTTTTATTCCACATCAGTTGTGATTTTAAAACTACAAAACTTCAATACCAAAAGAAAATTATATTGATATATGCGTATTAGTACTTCGAGTCAAACTACAAGCATATAATGGTTGTAATGATACTGTGTATTAAATTTTTAAAAACATTTATTAAAATTATTAAATTATGAGTTATATGTAATGAAAATTTTTATATAAGTAATAAAAAGCTTGAAACAATTTATAAAAAATTTGGTAGAGTTAAGGTTACAAGTTTACAATGGCTATTCCTACATGTCTATCTTTTAATAAGACCATGTTTGTAAGTAAATCATGATAAAGGTTTTTGGTTCATTTAAGTGTGTAAAATGTGTCGAATCAATTTTAATAAAATATAATTCTTATACTAATATTATCTATACATCATGGTACATGAGGTTAATTGAGTTTAAAATCTAAAAAATTTCATATTAATTATTGTAGAGCAAATTAAAATTACTAAAGTAATCATGTGCTCTTATAATTTTTTGAGACATAAAGTATCTTTAAAAATTTTAAGAAAATTTAAAATAATGACTTTAAAAATTGAATTCTAATGACAAAATACTTTTATTTTTTTAAAACAAAAGAGGTTTTGTTTTTAAATTAAAGTTATAAAATATTGTAAAGAGAGAACTCAAAAAAATTTAAAAATTAAGCCTATACAAATTAGAGAAAAAGTTTTAAGAATAAACAAAAAATAACTTAATATAATAATATTTATATTACTATTGTCATACCCCGAACTTAGGGTCCACCTGTAACAATCGCCACAGACCTTCATGATACACCTTATACACTCAGAATATATAAAGAGAGTCGTAAGGCTTTCTTGTCAATTTTCAAAACCTGAAAACAGTTGATAAATCAATCTCCCATTCATGAGAGCATCATTAACAAATTGATCTCCGTAATCAATTCATCCATAACAACTATCAAGTAAATAAAATATCATTTTCATTTGGGTTAAACAAACATAATCATTTATATAACCGTTTGGTTTACAAATATGTTACAAAAATCAAAATACATTTATCCTATCCAGTTGGACTTAATGCACATGTGAGTCAAGGAGATGACCTACTCAGAGTGCCGAAAGCCCTCTGCGGCTACCATTAGCTCGACGAGTATTAAAGCGCCTAACCTGAAAGCTGAAATAGTGATGAGTGAGTATGTAACTATACTCAGTGAGTAAATAAAGTACATACATATAAATATATATATATATATATATATACATGCACACGCATTTACAAATACAGATATTTGGATTTACTTCACCATTTACTCAGAATATATATATATATATATATATTTATACATGTTCATTTTAAATCAACAATCACAATGCATTTCATTAGTATACAAACAGTTTAAAACAATCATTCCAGACTGGCCATACGTCATCGACACGCTACCTTGGTCGGGACAAATCTGTAGGGTTGAGCATAGGTTTCGGGTCAACCCAAAACCTTGTGGAACCAAACCAATCGGTCTGGTTCTTAAACCAAAACTGGTTTATTTCAGTTCAGTTCCTGTATTAAAAATAAGGAATCGAATTATTTCAATCGGTTCAGGTTCTCTATCTTTTGGAACTGAATTGAACCGATTAACCGAACCATTTTACCTAAACCGCTTGACCCAAATCCAACCTGACCCAACCCAAAAAATAAAACAAAAAAAACCTAATCCTTCCTACTTCATTCATGCGAAACTCTCGTCTGCTCTCTCTAGTCTCTCTTGACTCTCCAAACCAAATTGCTCTCTACCTCTCTCTCTGCACAACAATCTCTCTCGCTCCCTCGAATCTTCTTTGATTTATCAATTTATTCCAATTTCAACTCTAAAACGATGCATGGTGGCAACGAGTCTCTCAAATTTTTAATTTTAAAGCCGATTGCTAGAATCATCTCGGATTCGGATATTTGCATGGCAGATTGTTGAATGCAAGATCTATTTGAAGAGTTAAGAGCGATGGAGAGATTGTTTGTGGTGAATCTTGAATGGAAGATCTATAGCTACAAGCACTGTAAAACCCATCTAGCTTTATGTAAAGACATCATTTTCAAGGTTGTTCTTTTCTCTCTTTTTAGCCTTAGGTTTGTGTTTCTATTAAGTTTTATTATGTTCTTGTAGATTTTTCATCTGGGTATGATTAATTTAATTGTTTTATGTTGTTCTTTGTTGGAGTTTTGCACGTTGATGGGTTTATAATAAGATGGCTAATTCAGAAAAATGTTGAGATCATAAGGTATATACTGGTATTGTTTGTCACCCAACAACGATGTTCATAATCATAAATAAGTTAAAGCAGTAGTTAGGTTAAGTAAGGTAGCTGTCAAGCATCCATTAATTAATTCCAGTTATAGGAGAATAAAAGAGAGGCTAGCTTAATGCAAATTTTATTATTGTTAATATTGGATGATTCTGGAACACAGAAGGGAACTTCAGCTCTATGAAGGTCGCTTCAGCCTCTATTGTTCATGCTTGTAACCCCTTTTGTGTGTTCGGCAGAGTTGGATGCAATACGATCTGTCCTTAAAGATAGTGAGAGGATTTTGGAAAAATTACAAAAACAGAAAGAAAAAATTGTGCAGGAAGTAACAGAAAGAGTTAAAAATCTCCATGACTAGAAGCTTCCTTACCAGTGGCCTTTGCTTTGCTTGCCTGAGAAAGATTCTATGTTATAAGGAGTATGCAAAAGACCCCCTTAAATGTCTCCTTGTGCTTAGAAATTATGCAGATTGCTCTTGCAGAACTAGGCAACAAGTGAGTTAGGAAAATAAGTAAGACTTGAGGAAAATATTCAAGTCATATAAGTGAGTGCAAGCTAATTGCTAGTTTGAACAATACTAGAATTTTTGCGATACAAATAAACCAAACACTAAATTGTTATCACCAATGTTGGATTGCATGCTATGTTAGATGGTGTCATTTTAAATATTTTGCTTATGCAGCCGTATGAACTATTGTTTTTTATGCAAGTCTGACATTGTTTACACTACTCACACTTTCATTTAGGCTTTGTGTCCACATTTTAATGCCAAAAATGTCTTCATTACATGTCAATTCTATTACATTCAAAGTATAAACTCAGTTGTTGTGCAACAATGCTAACTTACTATATATTTTGTGTGAGAATTGATTGTCATTTTTAGTTATATTGAGAACTTAGTCTTAGCATTGTATTTTATATAGGTGATTCAGTTTCTGTACAATTTTGCAAACTATTTGTTTCATAACTCTACTTTCTTAATGCATTTCAATTCTTTTTGAATTAGGTGTACGTATCGTCTCTTTAAATTATTTTATTCGTATATTGTTCTTAAGACTTGAGAGAAAAATTAATGAATATTACCTAAAATAATAGATAAAAATTAAGATAATTAATAAATAGGGTACCTTGTAATCAAACCGAAACTGAACCAGAACCGAAAAACAGAGTACCCTGTTAAATAGGGTAAGTTTCGGTTCTAAAATTTATGAACCAAATTTATTTAGAATAGGTTTCAGTTCTTCTCAGTTCCAAGAGAAACCGAAACCGAAACTGGTTTTGAACACCTTATAAATTCGTAACTATCAGTGAGTAGTTTCATGTATAAACCATATGCAATAAAGATTTATTAAGTAGAAAAACATTTCTCATACTTTGAAAAATCATTTATTTTCTATAAAGCATACATTTATAAAAACAAGCCACCTCATTGATGTTGGCCTCAAGTAGTCACTTGGTGATACAAGTAACTGTTCTCGTAATTCGTCAAATCCAAGATAACATTATCAAGCCACCAAGACTTTCCATAGGATGTCTATAACCACACACACGTGCGTTCCGCATACAGTGGGCTTGCCAAGGCCTCTTCCCCTTATACTAGCCCCACTGTAGCTCCACTCACCTATGCGGCATCTTAACAGGTCCGTCTATAGGCTACTTCCCTGTATATACAGTTAAATAACCAAGCCAACTAGCCATATAACAATAATTCGGCCCACTAGCCACATCATCAATATACATGCATATTTCAAATCAAATCATTTTCAACAATGATTATAAAATATTTAAATAAATTAAGCCTCTTCAGCCATTTTAGCATGTATATCAAATCATTTCAACAGCAAACTAAATAAATATAACATCTCAATATCATACAAAGTATTTTATAAATAGTTTATTTTATTTCAATTTTATTTCAATCATAAAACGACTTGTTTAACACACAAGCATACATATATATACAACACGCATATATATATTTACTTAGTCATGTATGTATAAATTTAATCACAACAAGGGAAAGGTAGCTATTCCCATTACTGATCTCTCGGGTTCTCAAAACCTGATACCACATATGCATATATAATGAATTTCACGATTTCAAATAATTAAATATAATGCATCTAATTGTGATGTTCGTAGAAAATATGGTTTAATTCCCTTAGTTGACACATGCACATTCCTCGAGGCTAATTTACAGGTGTTATTTATCTAATTTCCAACAATGAAATCCCATGGCAGTAACTATTTCTATTCCACATTTCCATCTAAAACGGATTTACTCATTCCAAATCAATATCCAGCATAGATATAGTCATCATATACTTCCACTTATTATAATTCTACATTTCTTATGCGAAAATCAACATAAATTTCGCATGAACAGTAAGTCCTAGATTTGCAATATACTCACATTCTTAAAATATAATTTATAATGGGTTAATAAGCCTACCTTTAACTTGTAGAAGTTTTTATAAACCTCACATTGTCGTTTAAATACAAAACCCTCAAATTCTCTACGAAACCTTAGCTCTTTCCTTGTTGTTTCCAGTTTGAAATCGGTACCAATATGTAGATGAGAGGTTGAGTTATCACTTGGCAACATACATTTGCAAAAATAAGCCAAGGATTTGGAAAGATTTGACCAAAACCGAGAGAAAATGAGATAGGTGTTTTAGAGAGAGAGGGGGGGAAATAAACGAATGAAGAAGATACTGAAGAGTTAATCCCTCTCGTGGGTATTTATAATAGTGGTAGAAAAGACCAAATTATCCATCGTATTTTACTCAAATTTGTGTCATATATCAATACTTTTGGACTAGGTACCGATACTTTTGGACTGGGTATCGATACTTTTGGTCTAGGTATCAATCCATTCTTTAAGAATTTGATTCTGAAATTTCCTTTAATCTCGAGTATCGATATATTTGCCTTTATGTATCAATCTCCCTCTTTTTGAAGTATCGATACCTTTGATGAAAATATCGATCTTGTTCACCTTGTAAATATTTTTCAACACTTTGTCTCGGCGTGTATCAATACTTTTGATAAAGGTATCGATATGATCCATCTTGTAATTATTTTCGAACTCTCTGTTTTGCCTTGTATCAATACCTTTCTCCATAGGTATCGATCTGGTCAATTTGTAATTTCCTCCAAAGTATCTAACTTGCAAAATATCGATACTTTTCTTCATAAGTATTGATCCGTTCAATGAGTATCGACTTGCATCCTTAGTATATCGATACATTCTTCGAATATATTGATACTTTCATTCTAAGTATCAATCTTTTAATGCTCAAACTCGAATTTTTTCACAGATTTTAAGTTGAAATCACATATTTTTCTAACAAAAATTTATTTGTCTACTGGGGTGCTGCCCCCTGCACCCCTTTAAGGGCGCTGGCCCTTGACCTAGTTCGCTAACCGACTAATAAGATCGCCAAATGTTTCAGCATAGGGTAACATATAGAAACCAAATACATGTTAAATTCAACTTATTTAATTCATTAAATTCTCATAGCATGAGCTAACTTAAGTCACCTAAAATTCGTTAATGTGTCAATTAACCTTTACCATGTATGTGTAAAGTAAATGTCATATAAATAACTACTTTACTTTTCTTTTCGAAAAACATGATTTAACAACTATTAAATTATAAAAGTAAGGAGAGTTGTAAAACATTTTGGCAACCTCAATTATTAAATGACTGTTTTAGTCTTACAGCCTATTTGCTTTTTTGTCTTAATGTTTAATTGGTTGAATTTAGCTATTTTAAATAATTATGTATGTTTCTTTTATTAATTTATTTCCAAAAATATTTCTGCCTAATTATTTTTTATTTTCATAATTATCTATATAAAATCTATGTTTCCCAAACTAATTAATTATTTACATCATTATCTATATAAAATCTATCATTTTTTTCAAACACATGCATACTTTTGTTTTTTACTCTCTTTCCAAATTTATTCATCAAAAATTTTAAGTGAAATATTATTATTAAATATATGTATTTATATAATTTTTTTATTGACTTAAATATTTTAATATATTTATGTATTTAATTATTATGTACTATTATTATAATGATGAACTTCGTAACTCAGAGTTTTTTTTTTTTTTTTTTTTTTGTGTACAATTGCAAATTTGGAGAAAAAATGACACTTAGGGCCCGTTTTAGAATGTTGTGGAAAAGCTATTATAAGCACCTCATATGACTTTTTTACCGATTTATGTTTGATAAAAAAAATAAAAATTGAAGTAGTATATTTTATAATTTGAAAGGTTTTGACAATAGTTTTTAAAAGCAAACCAAGGTTCCTTTTAAAAATATCAAATAATTTGAGAGAATATTTAATATGAGTTTTAGAATTTTTATTCTAAACTCGTCAATTTAATCCAAAAAATAATCGTATACTATATTTTTATAAACCTTAATTTATCACCTACAATTTTATTGTATCATATTGTTATGTTATAATCTATTTTATCAATTATCTAAATAGAGTATTAAATTTTATTAAGTGAATTTATTTTGATTTTACAGTTTTATTATGTCAAATTATTTATTATTAATTTTAAATAAGTGATGATTTATTGATATAATAAAAGCGTGTTATCATTTTCTAGTAAATTTATTCACTTGTTATAAGTTTGAGATGTATATAAACAATCATATATTTATCATGATCATTATACATTTTCATAACACTTTAATTAACAGAACTGGTCGGTAGAATATAATATAAGCACTATCATATAGTCATTTGTTAGACCATTGAAAATATATATTTATAAATCAGTGACAACAATAATGATTAGTATGACATTTAATAAACATATATTTAGTTTCTCAAGCATTTCTTTAACCTATACCTAATTCTTCTTTTATAATTTTTTTTGTACGTTTTTGGTACTGTAAGTACAACAAATAAGAACCCTAAATGCTTTTCAATTAAGAAATTTTTAGTTTTTCTTTATCACATGAACACGTCAAAAGATTTAGTTTATCATTACAATGTAGTTTTTAGTTTATTACTCATGAAATAAAATATGTGAATGTTTGCACGACCCACTTTAAAAAATAAAAATAAAATATGTGATCATTTTTTTAAAAAAGAAAAAAAAACCAACAAAATATAAAAATATAAAATATAAAAGGTTTGTTTTAGTATCTATTAAGTGAAGAGAAATTTAGATCTATATTAAGGAAAATGTTTCATTTATGTTGGACTTAATTTTTTTTATTTAATTTATTTTAAGAAATATCTTTACTTTATTTTTAGAGATGAGAGATGTTAAGATTTTTATTATATAAACAAAATTAATTTTAAAAAAAGCATTCAACAATTATTAGCATTATTGTTAAGTTTTTTTATTTAAATGTTTTTAATTACCGTGCCATTTGGCCGCAATGAACATTGTTCTGAGTTGGCGTTGGCAAGGAACGATAGCCTCTTTTACCTAAGCCGGCCTGACACGTTTGTTTCGGCACACGTCAACCCAATGCAGGCATATCCCAAGTGAACTACTATTTTGTGTAACCTTTAATTAAAATCTTAAAAAATTAAACATATAAATATTATTATTAAAGTTATGTTACATTACGACAGTTGTATTTTATACAGCCGTTGTACTACTACTATCCTGTTTTGTACTAACTTTTGGATAACATATCGCTCAAAAAAAAAATAATCTCATTTTTTCCGTGCATTTATTGTGATTGTACGATAATTTTCATTTAGTGCACTATAATTTTATCCTTGTTATCTTTTATAAGGCTGTCCCGATCTGGAATAAATAAATAAAGTGTTAACAAATTTGTATAAACTTTTGGAAACCGTCTTACAGGAGGTTGATGCAAATTTTAAATATAATAAATCAAAGTGGATGAATTACCAAAACCGAGAAAGACACGATTGTAGATAAAATACTCAACACTAGGTAAAGACATCAACACATTTGAATAGCACAATTTATTATACACTTTTCTATATAATATTTTTGTATGATTTATTAATACATTATCATAATTAAAAGTATTTATCAATAATTCAAAATATATTAATCAATTAAGATAACATTAATCAAATAGTCTAAAATTATTAAAATATTATAATACTTTTGGAAATTCCTCCCTCATTTCATGAATTCCAGATCAAACAGTAGCTGCTTAGAACAATCACTTGAGACAAGCTCGTCCCCAGATGGTTAATGCGTTTGAAGGACTTGAGAAATCAACAATGTCATGAGAAAAAGTAACACCAAACAAAACCTTATTTGAAAACCCCACATATTATTATGGGAACGCTTTATGTATTAGATAAAAAGGTTACACCAAATATGAACCTAGTAAGACTCCAGCAAATACATATCTGAAGGCTCAAGGAATATATAATTTGGAAAGATCAAAATGTACGAAAAATCATTACACATAAAAGGATTCATATAAACTATTTATAAGTGAAAAATCTGATCAATCAATTTGAAGGACCAGTATCAAAACCTAAAAAACTTGTAGAAGGGATAAGACCTGAAAAGGAAAGGACTAATTGTCAAACTTTCATCAATAAAAAGCATCTCTAAGAATTTTGATGGGTAAGCTCATAACCCAGTGCATGTAATTTGACCATCAGTTACACAACTTGGTAATTTTCTGTGATCAACATCGTCCTCTGAGAAAACTTGGGAGTGGGTCCACCTCTCAGAGGTAAGATATTTACAACCTGCAAAAAGAATTCAAACTTAGTAAAATACCGACAGACACAGATGCAACCGTAATATTATTCAGGCAGATAGTAGCTAAGAACCAAAACAAATTGGAAAATGAAGCAAACCTTTAGATCACTGTATGTACTAGTAGCTGAAAACCGCACAGAAATAGGGAAGAAGGCTGATGAATCAGCTGGAGGCACAACAAATTCCATTGATCCACTGCAATTTAATAGCACAATATGACAAATTCATTCATAATCATTATAATAAGGCGAATACATAACACAAGTTAAAAAGTAAAAGAACCAAACAATCACTGACCTGCGATTAGAGTTATCAATGAGAACTATTGACCATTCCAAGATGGAATTTCTAGAGTCGTATCTGCAAGTTGCAAAGAATGCTAGTGTTGAATGAACACACTAACTAAATCAATATTTAAACAACAGGAACTGTAAAAGAGTATCATAAACCTTGAAGGCAATCATACTATAATCCAAATATTATGCATGTAAAGCACTGCAATTCATGCCTGTCAAACTAATTAAGTAATAGAAAGAATTTAAGAGAAGTGAATAACAAAAAGGGTACATAAAATAGTAGTTGAAACCATAAACATTTGACCAAGTCACAGCAGCTTCCAAAGCAATAACTTGAACCTCTTAATTTTCAAATCTTTTACACGGAAAAGACAGATTGAAGCCAATTAAACTTCAATCCAGTACCTGTAAACAGAATAAATTCAAATCTCTTACCTCCATTCCCCATCAACCTGCCTAACACTTGGTGCCTCTCGAAGGGCTGGAAGAGGAACTGAGATCACAACGTTTCGCAGATCAAACATTGATGAAGCTTCATATTCAATGCTCACATAAGTTTCATTTCCGGAAACAGAGGGCCAGCAGTTGACTGCAATAAATATGCAATCATACAGATGATCTTAGCTTCAAAACAGAAATGATATACAGAGGACATACGCCGTGTAAGAATAAAACCCACTTGTCAATGGCACCATGGACTCATCGGCACTTTGCATCCTCCACTTCAAAAGACCAACACCAGCTGCATCACCAGCTTGGCCAGTGGGGAAAGGCCTGTTAGGATCCTTCAAGCCTAGTATATTTTCATTAGTGAAGAGTTCTTTGTTCATATTAGGATGTGTTTTGAAAAGGATGCCTGGGTTCCCTCCATTTTCGATCTGAAATAAGGCACAACTTTTTATAATAAATACAGCTAAAAAAACCATAACAATACCACTGCAATTATAGAAAAGAGAGTACCTGAACTTGGATTAGGCCATCTTCTTGGTTAAGAATTTGAAGTGACAAAGTTCCTTGGACATCAAAGTTACTCATTCCACCATCTCGTTTCAGGCTCACATTGAGTTTCTCCTCAGCAGTCAAAGTGATGGGATCAGTTGGTGGTGGGGCAGCTGATCTAGACTGGCCTGCTTTTGGCTGCAGATCTTCAAGAATCACTTCCCCCTCTGCTTTCAGAGACTCTAAGAACTGGTTTGTCCTTTGGGTTTTACCAAGCTGCATGCCAAGACCCTTAGGAGGAGCAGTGGCAGATGAAGGTTGACGGCCCGATGCTGCAAGTGTATAAAAAGAAAACAGTTCTCAATTCATAAACCATTCATTAAATGTATATCCTAAAGAGATGTAAAAGACAACTATTCACAAAGAAGCAACAAACAGGTTCCTTGAGGACAGAGAAAGGTTAGACTACAGGGTTAACGTCTCTGCCAAGGAATTCAAAATGAATTAGCTGTTTATAATGATTATTCACTGTTTAATACACTACAAGTACAACATATTAACATCATCCAAAACTTCTCCAAAATAAAAAGCACTATCATAGAATTCATTCTGCTGAAAGGGAACATACCTTTAGACTTGCCGGAGAAGGTCTCGATATCAGTGGTCAGACCAAACCCAGAACCACTGCCGAAACCACCTCCACCACTAGAAATGCTCATGTCACTAAAGCTACTCTCGAGTCTTCCAGATCCCATCGACTGCAAGGACATAAACCCTCCTTTTTCACCTCCTCTATTCTTCTCAATCTGAAGAATGTATGTATGATGAGAATTCCAAAAAGTATTAAAACACAAGAAGATGGTTTGCAAGGAAACCACTTCAGAACCTAAAACAATTACCTTGCTTTTGTCAATTTCACTAGCTTTGCGCTTCATGACATCCTTGGTTTCATTGATCTTGCTCTGTAATACCAGCTTGTGTAACTTCTCTTCATGACTCTCCATCTCACAATATTGCTTAACCTGTGCAACAGTCACGTTTTCCTTGTGCCCGAGAGATATGACTTCATCAAATGCAAAAATCAGCTCAAAAGCTGTCTTGCATATACCCTCCTCGTCCAGAGAGTACGAATATTCGGGTACCTATAAACACTTAAGGAATTGACAATAAAGCTCTATTCTATCTAAATTACATTAACATCCCAGAAAGACATGAATAACTTTGAGATTTTAGAAAAAAGAAATGTAGAAACTAAATGCATAAATAAATAAATTATGCAGCATGCAACAATAAACTATTAACTAAAAATGATGTGGACATGATAACATAATAAAAGCAGGTTCCAGATCCACACCAGTAAATCCATCACAATGACACAAGAAATCATCTTTCCAATTAACAGTCCAAGATTGGTTACAGCAAGAAATCATGATACTTGATTTAAGAATATAAAAGCTTAACAAAGACCAACAAGAAAAACATACAAGCTTGGAGAGAAGCCTCAAAGTTTCCAGATCTTCAAGGATGTTGCTCTGTTTGTTTGTCACAAGTAGCAAATATAAAGCTTCTATTGGCTGATAAACATAGCGCACATTTTCAGTTTCAACGTATGTATGCTGTTTTCCAGTGCCAACCAACTTAGGAAAAGCTGCAAGAAGACCTTCAATCCTTATACGAGACATATCCACAAACTGCCTAGACACAAGCACTGAAATTTGAAAAAAAAAATATATATATATCAACAACAGTTACACAAAAGCAAACAAACAGGAGAGCTTATAATTTAGACACAAACCACACATTAGCAAGTAACATTAATAAAGATAAAATAGCGGCAAGAGTGAGAAAGAGTCAAGGACAATGATTGCAAGAATTAATCTCAAGTTAAGGGCTTCAAAGGAATGGAAGCGCTTTCAAATCACCATATAAACACCACAATGCCAAATGCCTAAAATACCTAGCAGATCTATGTTTAGGCTACCTACCACCTTTTGAGACATTTTCTAAGTGCCCCTTTCTTGTGTAAAGTTCACAATTACCTAGGAGATCACTTATCTAAGTCAGTATTCTAATTTGCAATCGCTGTTACAGTTATTAGTTTAAAAGAAAATTTGTTAGTTATTCTTTTTAGAGCCTCCACAAGACTTACAACAAACTAGATCTCCATTTTACAAATGAATAACTCACCTTTCCCAGATTTGGTAACAATAGAAGCGGCAAGGACAACCTACGTCACAAACAAAAGATAAATAAGATGCAAATTTCACACAAAATGATAAACCAATAGAATATCGATGATGCATAAAGAAAAATATTATAGAGTCATAGACTCAGCCAGTGTGTCATAAGTTTGCAAAATCATTCCACTATGCTTCCAGCAAATTATAACAACTCTTAAGGCTTACATCAAGGCCAATGCCAGAAATACTGTACGGAAGCTAACGGTAAACATTAGCTTATCAACTTCAAAAATTATCCATTTTCAATATCTATTAACTAAGTAATACGAATACATTTCATAAACATCAAGTACTTTCACTCAGAAATGCAAAAAATATTACCATCTTGAATTACAAAGAAGCAACTACCACCAACAGAACGAGCCGAGAACCTGAAAATCGATACAAAAAATCAAATACAACGCAGTGAAATGACCAAATAAACAAGTAATAACGAAAATCTCCTTATAATACAATCATAAACTCGAGATCAGATCCAATTATACTGACTACGCACAACCTGAAGCACAAAATCTAAATAATCCAAACAATAGAAAGCGAAATTCAACAGTGCGTTTGGTTGGCGAGAAAATGTAGAAAAAGGTAAGAAAATTAAAACACTCGGATCTCAGATCTAATAGCAAAACCAAACAGAGAGTGAACAATGAGAATCTAGAATATGATAGATTTCAGTGAAAGAGATTTACAAATCAACGGCTGAGAATGTTGCGGAGTAAAAATTGAAAGGTGAGATCTCAGAGATACTGACCTCGATCTACTTCTCTGCGTGTATCTTCTTCTTCTTAGGAAGCAGCGGAAAATAGAGAATTAGAGAGAGAAACTGTGTACTCGAGAATAAGAACTTGAAGAGAAGGGACGATTTTTATTTGGGCTTTTTAACGGGCCAATCTCAATATGGGCTAGGCCTAATTACATTTGAATTGCTTGCCTCTGATGCTAATTGGATAGTCTTTGATAAAACCGACGATCTACTAAAATGTTATCACTCTCATTCATCCATCCAACAAAATGCTATTATTTTACTGTATTGCATGTACATTTATTTAATAATTTTTTAAGTGTTTATTTTAAAAAAAATTAATTAATTTTTAAAAATAATGACTAAAAAAATATATTAATATTAAAATTATTTTCTATATGTATTTAGACATGAGGACAGACAAATTTGCATTATCACAAAACTGGATTCATTGAGTATAAATACATGTTGAATGAATCGAATGATTTTACATAATTAATTTGTTGTTAAATTATAATTTATATTGAAATTATTCCTTTATTATTTCATCATCTTGTAGCTCAAATTGGATAACGATCATAATTTTTAATTTGAGAAATTCAAAGAATTATTTGTGAGGAATATTGAAAATGTACCAAAAATTATTTGATGGTACCTCATTAATATTTATATGACATCAAAATCAAAAAGAAACTTGTAGATTTGACTCTCAATTCAAATAGCTTTATTTTACTTTTCTTTTTGGATAAATTTTGATGATACAATCAAGTAGAGGTGTCAAAATTGTTGGTTTGGATTGAAATGGCATGACATAGCACAAGTCCAACACAAAAATAACAAGTCGATGGCACATGAATTCACATAAACTCATAATGGGTTCAAATTTTAAGAACGAAAGTTTAATGGGTCAATATGCAAACTTGTCCGAATAATTAAGTAAATTATTTAACAATTAGAAAGAATTAACAATACATATAGCTATATTTAGACAATTCTAATTAATTAATTTTTAAAAAATTAAAAATTATAGACCAACACAGAATTACATAACGTGAATTTAATGAATTTATAAAATGAATCGGACCAATTTTTTAAAAATTAGACAAGTCATGAAATACAAATAAGCTTCAATTCATGGGTCAGCTCACTTCCAGAGTGTACCTTAATCACCTCTACGAATAAAGACAGTTTCTAATTGAATTTGCGGAGCCAAGTGCCAACCCATAAAAGAATATTGGAATTTTTTTGAAAATAGTCACTTTTATTAATTCTTTTACTAAATTATTCATCTTACTAATTAGTTTACCAAAGAAGCCAAATTACATATATTTGGATAAAAATGCCCTCCAATAACCAAATCAAAAACAAAGTTTTATTATTCTCATTTTCTCGTTTTATAATTTCTTGACTTCCTCTTTCTCTTAAAATTGATTTTGAATTCGATAAATAAGAAATTTACAAGTAATTTGAAGTATTATATGTGTTTATTTGTTATATGTATTAATTTTAGTTGTATTTGAATTGTGTGATATTGAGTTGTATACCAAATGAGAATAAGTGAGGATTTGCGACAGAATTTCGCCCACTTCCACACATATAGTGTGCATGAAACCCAGTCTATGTACACGAAAGCTATCCCGAGAGATAGGAGTTGTGTTGTTTGGGTACTTAATTGTTATCTTTTATAAACTTTAGTATTATTTTATAATTCTAAAATTATTTAAGGGTAATTTTAGAAAATAAATGAAATATTAAAAAAAGTATAAAATCTAATATCTTTTTGAATTTTTGCATTTTAGTCCATATTCATCACACTTTACAAATCTTTCAATTTGGTCCTTTTGAATATTCAAATTTATCCCTAATGAAATTATATGATATTGTCTCGTAGATATGATTGCTATTGTTACAATTATTGTTCGTTATGACAAGTATTGGGAAATTCTACCAAATGGAGAAGAGAAATACATCGATAAAGTAAAGGTTTAACCAATGCGTGTACCTAAAAATATCAAGTATAAAGAATTTTTGGACTTACTTTATAACAACTATATATAAATCTAGCACAACATAAGATTAGAATGAGAGTGTTGTTTAGAGAGTTTACATACTCGAGCTTTGGACATTCAATGCCAGTAGACATTACAAATGATTGTGAACTCAAGGTCTTCTTAAGCACAAACAATGATCATCTTGTTGGCATAAGGGGTTATATTTCGATGTTAATCAGTATGGATCGCATAGTTGTTGAAGCTCGTAATAGAAGAGGTAAGCTACACTTGTTTGCTTCTTTTAGTGGAAGCAACTAAGTTAGCAATACACTGCCTGTAATGCAATTGATAGGTCAGCATTTAACGCATGTGCAACATTATTCTCCACCTATATATCATTAGGAATCGCATTTTTCTCCACTTCAGCGTAACAAAAATGATTATGGCGGATATTCTCCATATCACAATCTCGATCCTACTATTGATCATTATGACAATGAACCAAACATTTAAAAACCAATAATTGAAGAAAGTAATATTCAAAAATCGGTTCACCAAGAGATAAATGAAGATTATGGAGTTCGTTGTGGTTTAAATTAGAGTAAAAGCGCAAATGTTGGTGAATATCTCATTCTATTTACATCAACCCGTATAAACATGTTGCCTCTAATTCCACAATCATTTAACATCGTAATTGAAAAACATGTAAAAGTTTGTGTTGGATACATATACAACATCAATCAATAATGACGCCATCAATTGAGTATGATAATGTTGAAGAGGCATTTTTAGTCCAAAATTTCCAAGTCCACAACAAATCACTTTGAGGTAAAATGTGTCATTGATAAATGTAAGTGGCAAGTTCAAGCAGTTAAGACTAATACTGACGCATATTTTTGCATTACTCGTATTGACACAATTCACAATTGTCGAATCGGCCTCTTGGAAGCTGGACATGGTTAAACAATCAATACACCAATTGGTGAAGCAATAAGGAACAAGTTTGCAGACCTTGATAGGATCTACACTCTAGGGAATATTGGGGATGACATATAAAAAGAATATGGAGTACATGTGTCATATCATAATGTTTAACTTGCTAAATAAGCAGCATACACAATGATTGCTAGAGATCTAAAATAATCTTTTGCTAAACTACCCTTGTACTATCATGTTTTGAAAGACATAAACCTAGGTACAACTTTATTGACTTGTTTCAAGCTTATGTGTTCAATGATTCTTTGTTTATAATATAAAATTAACATGTTTTTCATCTGTCCTGTCCAGGTATAATCACCCACATAGAAAGGGATGATAATAATAATTTCATGTACTTCTTTATGGTTATCGGTGCATCAATTCATGATCTTTTATCATACTGGTTACCCATCGATGGCACCTTCCTTAAGGGTAATATAGAGGAATTATGTTCGTCTCAGCCACTTTTGATGAAAATGATCACATTTATCCCTTAGCATTTATGGTTAGGGATTCGGAGAATGATGCAATGTGGGAATAGTTTTTTTTTTTTTTTTAAACTCAGAGAAGTAATTGGAGCAGTATCTGATTTAGTGTTTATATCAAACTACCATAACAATATCAAGAAAGGGATACGTACAGTGTTTCTTGAATTATTACATGGATTTTGTACATGTCACATTCACAGGATTGTGAAGGCAAAATATAAGATGAAATCACGAAAGATTGATGCGTTCATGCCTATGTATTTTCTTGCAGGGAAGGTGTACAAATTAAGCGAGTCAATAAATATATGGTAAAATTGAGAGTTATGGATTTAGAAGCTACAAATTATTTAGAGACAAAAGTTGACTACCATTAGTGAGCATGATAACATTTTTTTATCGAAGATATTATGACATGTTGACGACCAACATAGCGAAGAGCATTAGCGCACTACCGAGAGACGCACGAACCTTTCTTATCATAGCTTTGGCTAATTACATTCGTGTTATGCTACAATAGTGATTTTATGACAGAAGAGAGGTAGCTACTGAATCCGATGGTTACCTAACTAACGCGGCACAGAAGAAGGTTGACGAGTAAGAAGAGTTGTCTTAAATAATGACAGTTTATCATGTATTTCGAGTTAAGTTTCAAGTTAGAGACAAGGATAATCACTTGGTTGTGGACTTACGGAATAAAATATATACTTGTCGACTGTTTGATCTATAAAAACTATCGTGTGCACATACACTAGCGACAATGAGATACATTCAAGGTAGTTACAACTCCCTTTGTTTAGAATATTACAAAAATAATGTATTAATATCAGCATACGTGGATTTGATTTATCCTGTTAATGATGAGTGCGATTGGACAGTCACAAATGAAGTATGGACCATTATAGTTAAGCCACCGATAAGATATGTTCGTACCAATCAACCCAATAAGCAATGAATGCCACCAGCAAAAGAAGATGTCATTTGTAAGATTTGTTCTTGTTGCAAGCAAGTCGGCCACAATCAAAAGACATGTCGGAATGTAATTGCTTCTCCTACTCATTAAACGTCATGTAACCAATAAATGTATTTGAGATAGTTAATTATGAATCTTGTATGTTTTATACCAATATACAAGATCTACATGTTTATGCCTTTTTTATATATTTTAATATCAAATCCATATAGTTAAAACAAATGTGTAAACCCTGTTCTTCGAATATAGGGATAAAATAGTCATTTTATGATATTCATCTACACACATGCATTATCAAAGACTGGTTGACACATTATTGAGGAACAGGTGAATTTAGATTCAAGTTTAATGACGGGAATGCAATGAAATTGAAATTAGGAATTTGAAATTTCGTATAAGAAGGATTTCGTAATAAAACCCTACGCTGATGCATTCGGCGTTCTAGCTAGCCGGTTAGCGAGCGGGGTCAAGGGGCAGTTTTCTTGTAAGGGATCGGGGGCGGAGCCCTCGAAAGGTAAACAGAATCGATGTTAGGGAATGAAAAGAAAAGAGTCAAAAATCTATCACGAGCATGAAGAGATAGATATCTGGAATAGAAGTATCAATATATTGCTCAAATCGATACATTAAGAATGCATGTCAATATTTATTGAAAGAATCGATACCTACAAAGAAAGGTATCGATACTTAGCAAATCAGAGACTTGGGAAGAAATTACAAGTCGACCAGATCGATACTTATGGAGAAAGTATTGATACATTTCAAAACAGAGAGTTCGAAAATAATTACATGCTGAACCAGATCGATACCTTCAACAAAGGTATCAATATGTTGAAAAGAGAAAGATCGATATATTAAGGCAAATGTATCGATACTCAAGATCGATGGAAGTTTTAGAATTGAATTTTCAAGGAAATAATCGATAGCTAGACCAAAGGTATTGATACCCAGCCCAAAAGTATCGATACCTAATCTAAAGGTATCGATATATGTCGCAAATCGGGGTAAAATATGACAGACAATTTGGTCTTTTTGCCCCTTTCTATAAATACCCATGAGGAGGATTAACTCCTCACTATCTTCATTTACATTTTTTTACTCTCTCTCTAAACAAAAACCATACTTTACTCTCTCTTTTGATTCCTTGCAAAACATAGCAAAACTCTTAGGTTTTCTTTCAATTTAAATCTCCATGTGATTTCCCATTTTCTCCTTTATAATGTAGTGCCCTATTTGGGCTGAAAAAGGCCAAGGAACAACAAGGAAGAATAGAGAAAAAAAACTAGGATTAGAAGATAATTTGGGGGTTTCACGTTTAAGCACCAATGTGAGATTAATACGGACTTCTACAAGCTAAAGGTAAGCCTATAAACTCATTATAAGTTCAATTTTAAGGATTTGAGCATATTTGAATTCTAGGGTTTATTGTTCACCCGAAAATTCACCTTAATTAATGCGTAGGAAATATAGATCGTGTAGAATTGCAATAATTAGAATTAGATATGGTTAAATAATTGTTAAATATTCCTAAGGATGCGTAAACCAGTTTTAAATAAAAATGAGGAAATTGTAATAACTACAGCTATGGAATTCCGTTGTTGGGCGTTGGCTAAATGACACTCGTTAGAATACCTCGTAAGGTTATATGTACTAGACTAAGGAATTTTAGACACGAAGATCGCAAACATTGCATTTAATGCATAAATAGTAATTATTTGGAATCTCGAAATTTATGATGATATATATGTGTGATATTAGACGTCGAGCACCCGGGAGAGGGACATATTAAGTGTGACGACCAGTAGAGTAGTGGGAGTGAATACCCTCCATTTTTTTTGTAAGTGGATCTTTAAATGCTTTTACTCTTTAAAGTGCTTTATAAAGCTTATTGTTTTATGAAATAAGAAATAGCTTTACTATTATTACTGATTTAAGACAAATATGAATGGCTTGTAAATGGATCTGATATGCATGTGGCTATGAGGCCAAGAAATGTAAATATGAGATCGGCCATAAGGCCAAGTTTGATATTTAAAAAATGCATGCTTTACAATGTTGTTAAAAATGAAATGTTTATAAATGATCTCATCTTTGGTTATATATATGGATTGTATTGGTGATGTTGCTGGGAGGGCCAGGATTGTATATGACTGTAGCTACAGGGAAGTAGCATAGGGACGAACCTATAAGAGGCCGTCTAGGTGAGTGCGCACAGGTGAGGCAGGTATATGGGTGGATGTTATGGAGTTGCCCATCTGTAGGATTGACGAGGACAGTCATGAGTATCACCAAATGACTACTTGAGGCCAACGTTAGTGGTGGGCCAGTTTTTAAATAACTAGCATGCATTCGTATTTTAAAAAGACTTGTTATATTAAATGAGCATTGTTTATCCTTGCATAAAACCCACTGACGGTCTTAGAGTTACCACGCTAAGGTAACCACCGAGAAAGGGAGCCAACCTGCTGATATTGAATAACGGGCCATGGTTTTATTAAATAAATTGATTTATTGTATATTTATAAATAATTTTCTTAAAATATATTTTTATCCACTCTTGGAGTATATTCTCATATACTCACCCTCTCACCTTCCAGTTTCAAGAGATTGAGAATAGGAAAGTGCATTGTACGAGTGGTGGTGATTAAATAAGGGTGTAACATCCTTAAGTGTTATTTTCATCCTCGACTCACCTATTTATTTATTATAGTTCACTGGGTATGTTTTGATAAATTATATTTGTAATTAAATATGGAAAGAAAATAATGTAATTTGATTATGTACCCTGTATGTATTTTAAATTAAATATACTATTATTTGGGATATGATTTGGAAATGTCTATGAGAGACAAGTTTATGTAAATAATCATATAGGAACAGGTACCCAAGCAGCCTTACAGGCCTGAAAGACATGTTCAGGGGTTAAGAATGTATCTCGAGGGTCTGTGGCGGTTGCCACAGGTGGACCCCAAGGGGGCTTGACAAAATGCACTTACTAAAATGAACGATGTATGTTGCACATGTAAATTGTTATAAAATTTGAATAATGTATTGTCATTAAGATTTCACTACTCATGCTTCGATGAAACAATATAAACTATTGATTTAAATAAATTGACAAATATATATGTGTCACACCTCTTTCTTACTATCTGCAAATACATAACCACGTATACTACATACAACATTACTCTTTTATTTACACAAAACTTAAATATATCTAGTCCACAAAATTTTTTTTTCTTTCTTATATACATACAAGTGTACATATAATACAACTCTTAGTAGTACAAATAGATTCTAAAGTACTATCTTACAAGTCTAGACATATTGCTTAGCTAATTTACAAATTACATATATCAAAATAAACTACGAATACGCCTACATCCTTGCTTGCGTACTCGATCATCCTTATGTGCTAATATCTGAAACATGAATTTTTCAATAAAAGGTGAGATAAATATCTCAGTAAGCAAATCATGCAAATGCTATATGTCGATGCAATGTAAAATATGAAAACTTAAACAATCATTACATTTCAAACAAGTTCATTCAAAATTCAAACATAATCATGGCGGCTT
>JAXCLQ010000004.1:389837-428696 GCA_035584115.1 Cedrela odorata
TACCCCGACATAATTTATAAAATGACCAATTTACCCCTAGTGTGTAAAATGACTAAAATGCCCTTAATTTAAATTTTTGGGTATTACAACTTCCATAACTCAATTTATAATTAAATGAATAAACATTGTTCCAACCCAATTTCGCAACAGAGCATTGGGATTTCTAAATTTTCTGGAAATCCTTTTTTTAATAGAAAAATCTAATTTTTAATTATGTCAATCGTTGTCATGTTTAGTTTTTGTAGCCCTTTACGAATCCTAATTTTGGTTCTTAATATTTGAATTATAATCAATTTATTACTCACTATTCAAACACGAGACAGTGTACACTGCCTAACAAGACAACTGATTTTCAACCTTTGTTGGGAATTCACCCCTTCATGAAACGATTTGATTTTTGAATATGTTATTCTCTTATGTATTTAGTTTTTATAGAATTTTACGATACTAAAAACCAATGTCAAGAATACTATTTCATTTTAGATTTTTTGTACACTGCTCAATATTTTCGATGAATTGAAATGTAACACAAGGCAGTCACTTCTAAAATCTACTAGGGACTCGTCGTTTTACAAAAAATTATAATTTCTAACTATGTTGGACGTAATTGTGTTTAGTTTCCCTAGAATTTTGTAGTTCATTAATTAGAAGTCTATATTTTGTTTTATAAATGAAATACTAAGCTTAAGTTAGGAATTCCAGCAACAAACATTCTCTACCTTGCCAATTTTTCCAGCCCAAAACTAGACCATACTTTAGCCACTACTTCCCATGCATCATTAACATTTTAATTGCATATTTCTTATGCATAATACATAGCCAACATACTACCATATACACACAATGTTCATAGCCATATATATAAGTCATCAAGCATTGCCATCATTTTGATGCATTATCACTTCCTAATTTGACAATATTAATACATCAAACACAATCAAAAACACTATCTTATGCCTACTTCGTTATTGTTATATACCAATCATTTTACATTTCCAACAATTTTATTATTTTACCAATTATCATGCATGCTTTTCATTCAATTTCACCATAGTTTGCACCCAAAACATAGCCATATACATGTAATTCATTCACTACTCTATATGTGAGTTATGGACTGTCCTACATCAACAACACTCACTACCACTATTTTCCACAATCACTCAAACCAATCCCATATTTGAACGAGTCCATAATACTAACATCACGACTGTAACCAATTAGACTAGAAAGCAAAAAAATTGATTTGCGTTCTTCATCTTCTAAATAATTATAACTCAATTCTATATTTGAATATACCTTTGCTTGCATTCCTGTAAAGTTCTTCGAGAAGGTCTTTTCAATTCACGCAGAGCATTCTTCCATTCAAATAATCCCTTATTACTTAAAGCACTTGCTACAGTTACAATTGAAATCAGAAGACCTGCACATTCCTTGGCTACTTCTATTGCTACAGTTTGAATTCATGATTTTCAATAAAATCACCTGCCTTCTTCTTGAACAATCTTCAAGCTTCCGTATCATTTAACATGCCAATCACGAAATTATTTTGAGAATTCATTTCCCTTGACAGTACATCTTCACATCGCGATGTAAACAACACTTTACATCCCATATGATCATCTCCGTAAGAAATTCCGATTGCCTCCGAGTAAAGACTCCTCCAAATATCATCCAAAATTACAAGGATCTTCGTCTCTTTCTTAAGTTGTGCTTGTAGTCTTCTAACTCTTCTGGATTCAGCTTCCTTCCACAATTCCAAACCCGACTCATAGCAATTTCTCCTTAAATCTTTTTTTTTTTTTTTTTTGTCTGGAATTTGTAATTCTTTTGCAAAAAGAATCGCATCAAACAAATTTTCCTTCTTGGCCTGCCTATCAACTTCCTTCACCAGCTCCGTCTTGCCAACGCCACCTTCTCTTTTACTCTTTCCCGTCTCCTTTCTCTCTCTCTTGTTCTTTCTTCCTCTCTTTCATCACTCTTTCTTTTTTATTTTTGCTTAAGCTTCTTTTCTTTCCACCAAGTTTCTACTCTTCGGCAATTTCCTTCCCTTCTCATTTGGCCAAAACAAACTTTCTTCTTCTTTCGCTCTCTCCCCTTCTCTCTACATTTTCTACTCTTTCTCTTCTTTTTCCATTTTATGCTTCTTTTAGCTTTAAAATCTCTAAACAGAGCACGAATATTCTAGTATTTGGGCCATTCTTGCATGCATAATTGGATTTACAATTAGGCTTACAATTGGGCTTGAAATTGGGCTTTTTATTCATCGAATTTGGGGCTTGAATAGGGCTTGACCTTGGGCTTGCCAATAGTGTTGGATCATTTAGTTGGTTTTTTTTTTTTTTTTTTGCTTAACATTTTGTTACAAATTAATACATTGACTTCTCAAACTTTGAAAACCTTCGATTTAAGTCACCATTTTCTTGTGTTAATTTTTATAAAAAATTTTAAGCTATTACAATTCATGTTTGAACTACCAATTCATTTATTCTTTTAAGACAATAATCATAAACAAATTATTTACGATTCATTTATTAATCGTGTCTAAACGAATCGTATCCGAATCACTCATTTAATAAACAAATCATATTCGTATTTGATTTTTTTGACACAATTAATAAACGAATTGAATTTATATTAGTTTTTATTTGACACAATACGAATATGACATGACATGAATATAATGTTGGCCCAGTTGACAACACCTAAGAAGGGGGTAAATTGGATTTTTAAAACATTAGAAACTTAAAATGAATGCAATGTAGTATAATAAATAAAACTGTAGTAGAGAGAGAAACACAAACAAAATTTATAGTGGTTCGGCAAAGCTTGACTTACGTCCACTCCCTCGGATATGGATCACCACCTCCGAGGTTCTACTATCTCCTTATTTCGTCAGGTCAAGTGAAACTCACTACAATTCCTTTTGATATGAAGGGCAACTATACACTTGCTTTTTCACAGGTGAAAAGTAACCCAACACAATCTTCTTTAATTTTGGATGAAAAAGTACCCAATACAATTTCAAAATTATATTTCTGTTTTAAACTCTCACACTATAGTAGATATATCAATAAGCTCTCATAAAAAAAAAATTTCTCACAATAAGAAATAAAAAGTTACAGTACTGAAAGAAAGTAGTAATGTTCACGTTGAGAATGTTCTTAAGAATGTATTTTGATTTTGATCATAATAATGCACTATCTTCTCTTTTTCTGTTTGTCTTCTATTTATATTCATTCTTTTTGTGAAGACTCTTGTGCTCAACGGCTTGATTTTGCGCATTAAATGTCCTCCATAAATACTGTAAAAATTACCATTGAGCTTTAACTTGAAAAAAGTATTGATCCCTTTTTGAATGTATCAATCTGTTTGTACGACATTTTGAATCCAGGTTATAAGTATCAATTCATTTACTTTTACGTATCAACCTGGTTCACTTCATAATTAATTTCCAACTCTCTAGAATCTCAATGTATCAATCTTCTACTTTAAGGTATCGATCTAGTCTGCCTTGTAATTATTTTACAATTCTCTGAACAAGACTTGTATCGATCTCTTTTAGCTCAGATATCGATCTGTTTGACTTAAGTATTTCATATGAAGCTTCTACCTTAACACATATCGATCTCTTTACTTTCTATTATCGATCTGTTCTCTAATGGTATCGATTCGTTCACTAAATATATCGATCTGTTGCTTCAATGTATCAATCATGTTTAACTTTAAAAGAGCTTTTCATGAAAATTTATTAATGAATTCTTACAAGCATACTTATGCATACATTATTTGATTCTCAACAGGTCTAATTTAGTTTTATCATTACATATTTGCTCAACATTTACAATATACTCAGTCATCATAAAAAACATACAAAACATATTATGATGTCATTAATTTTATATTTAATTTTTAACATGATATCATCATATAATATTATAATTCAAATTGTCATCCTTAAGGTTAATGTGAAGATGGAAGTATTAAATATTAAAAAAAATTTACTAAAATTTGGTGTTAAAGCATAATAAAAACTCAACAAACTCAAATAAGACCTAATTATTTTATCATTTAAGTTGACCATTGAGCAAGATCATGTAAGCAACGATTATGTGCAACTTTTATCAATTTTAAGGATAATTTGATCTTTTACTATTTGAAGCATAAAATCATCTTTAAAACTCTGCAAGGCTTTATCTTGACAGTCAAGTAACCTAAGCGGTAGGTATTTCTAAAATAGGAACTTAGTTGACTGATTTGCTAAATTTGTAGCTTATTTATATTTTAGAGAAATATAATGGACTTAACTGCAAAAGTACCCTTTAATTAACTAAACAGAAAGGTTGATTCTTCTCGGTGAGTTATTTAAAAGTATTAATTTATGTGAATTTTTACATTGAGTGCATGGTATTCCCACCAAGGTTCCTTCATTGCACTCAAAGTCATTAAATTTCTTTCTTAATAAATTATGTTCTAAACAAGGTACCAAATTGCCTAATTTTTTCAACAAAAAAAAAAGGATTTAAATAAACACTATGAATTCATAATTTATTATGTTCAAAGTTCTCATGGCTATAATAAATCACCTTTTAAGGATTTATATTTGATAATATGAGTTTTTGTTGTAGTGTGCAATACATCATTATAATTATAATTATAATTGTTATGGTTGTTATAATATCGATGTTTGTTTTTTTAAATATTTATTACTTATTATAAATTTACAAAAGCTTTACGTGAAACATATACTAATTTAAACTTAAAATCTAAGTTAATTAATACCTAAAAATCATTACTCAAATGTAATTTATTCTAAAATTGGATGTGGGACGATAATTTTACTCACCAATCCGTCAACTCGTTAGTACCTTACCCTAGTAGGATGGGTTTAGGATAAATTTGAAAAAAAAAATTATTATTACAAATTTGATACGAGTTTAGGTGTGGTTAAATATTCGTAAGTATTGGTTATAGATACTTGCGACTATTTAATTTTTAAAATAGATTTTTTTTTATATAAAAGTACTAAAATAATTTTTTAATATGTTTATATTGAGTTTATAAAATTCTAATTGATGAAAATATTTTTTTATCGGTAAATCTAATATATTTATTGGGTTTATCCATTTATTAATTTAGGCACTTTTTGTGTATATATATATAGACTAGCTTTTTAAATTAAACTGTATAAAGTTAATTGGTGTAGAGTTTTGATGTATAGTAATTTGTTAGAGTATAAAGTACACTTATTACACCCCTCTTTTTATTAATTTACCATGACTTTTTTAATTTTATAATAGATTTATATATGTTATGGTTAAATGAGTATTTATGAGTTTGTAGAGTTTTATTTTAGATTTATAATATTTTATGTATGAATTTGTAAAATAATTATATGTTTTTTTTATGAAATTATTGTGATCAATTTTATTTTAATTGATAGACTTGATATTTTATGTGAGTGATGTATTTTATTTTGAATTAATATTGAAAATTTATAGATTTATTTAGATATGTTATAAACTTAAATTTGATATTTCATAATAGGATAAGTGTAGTTGAAAAGACAAAAAAAAAAAAAGTTAAAAATTAATGAATTTTCGCACTAAATTTAGTAAATGTTAAGTATCAATTAAAATAGATTTGGAAAGGAAACATCAAACCAATTATGGGTTTAAGAAGAATTTAATATTGAGTTTTTGTAGTAAATGCAGATACAAATTTGTTGATATTCGTCTCAAAATCAATTTGTTACTGTGTCCACCACTATTTCTTGTGTTTTTTTATTTTTTATTTTCAAAACTCATAAAAAGATTTCTTCTTAATTTAAGAGTGTATTATTTTTGTTAATTTATTTATCAATTTTTACATTTCAATTCATTTGTGATAACTCTAGAATTCACTAAATGTTATTAAATATATATATATATATATATAAAAATATAAAGTTCTTAATCATTAAATTAATAATTTAGAATTATAATGTATTAATTATGATTATTAAATAAAAATAAAAGTCTATTATTTTTGTTAATTTATTTATCAATTTTTACATTTCAATTCATTTGTGATAACTCTAGAATTCATTAAAATGTTATTAAATATATATGTTGATGCAACAAAAATCCTTCTGTAGACTTCGTGCACTGGCAATGATCTCTTTTTCTTTCGCTTGGCTAATTGCTTAACCTGTAACCACAACATAACTTATGGGGGTGAAAGCCAGTTATCTGGCGAAAATCTTCCGATGTTTAAGTCAGGGTTTTACTTTTAGTTAAGAGAGAAAGTGTAACACTCTCATATCCAGAGATGTTACCAGTAGGTAACAAATTCCACCGTCACCCTAAGCTTCTTTTTAGTCTATCTGAATGTATATTCAAAGTATAAATTCATAATAAATTTATTAAAACTCAAAATCATTTTATAAAGTGGCCCAAAATTGTTAATTAAATGGGCTTATTTTTTACATTTTATTTTCTAAATCCAAATTAAAATTGTAGTAATCTAAAATTATTAACTCACTTTTCGAATTATTTATCTATTATGTTCGAAAAAAATTTGTTATAACTATTTCGAAAAAGTTCGGTTATAACAAAAAGTGAGGAACTAAACTGGCAGTATGTATGCTTTAGAGGTAGTTTCATGATGCGTACCTGCTTGACCTTTTGTCTTCTTTTATAAATTGCTTCCAATTTCTATAAAATTCAAGAGAATTTGGAAATATAAATCCCAATGGTATTTGAATTCCATGAATCATGGAGATTCCATTAGGTAAGTATCGGCTTCTAAAATTTACAGGATCGTGCGCTTTATTTGCGTAAAATTTGTCTATTGGGCTTAGGATTCTTATTCTATAAAAAAAAAAAAAAAAAAACTTTACTTGTTAAGAATCCTTATTGTAGAGTAATTTGGGAAGAATTAGGAAAGAAATTGGATCATTCTAAAATACGTAACTGTAGTGAGGCCTCATAAATCTTTTATCTGTAAGCTCTCCATGTAACATCCCCAACTCAAAGATGCTACCAGTAGATAACGGATTCCATCGTCACCCTAAGCCTCACTCTCTCTACATGTATGAATGCGTACATTTGGTTTTTAAATCAGAAAACATTGTCAACCATAATGCATAAATCACTTAATGCAGTGAATCCAGTAATGTTATATAGAAAATTTTCAATGTATTACAAAATTTTAGTACAATGAAATAAATGATGCATCTTATATATATATATATATATTTCGAACATGTTCATGTTTAACCCATATATAGCTCTCGGATGCATGATGGACACATATGCCATAATGACTGTAGTGTGTATCCATTGTTCTTCGCCTGTGTCTCAACTATCCCAAAATTTCTCTTTTTTTTCCAATTACTTGTTAATCCTACACACTAAAATATGAGGGGGTGAATCCTAAGGACCCAGTGAGTGGATTAAAATAAAGTAATAAAATCAAATATTATGGAGTAAAAGAATAAATTTTAAAACATAATTAATCCTTAACAGTTTAAAATACAATCACTTTAGTAAATAAAATAGAATAAAACTATTTCATGCATAAAAATCTGTGGACGTTTAAGTATAATTTCTGGGCTTGCCAAGAAACTATTCCTCGAGATATCCCCGGTAGACATCTCGAGATCTGCTAACAAGTTTTTCGTACCCGTATATAAAATAAATTTATTTAGCCCTTTGTTAGCGTTAGCCTGGATAAGTGGATGTAGTGCCAAACATCTACTTATTCAACAATGATCTCTCGGGAAGCCGTAATGGTCCATCCCTCGAGGTCTATATATAAAAGGGAAGCTCACCCATAATGGTCCATCCCTTATAAATCATATAATCTCTCTGTGCAATGACGCACTCACATTAAGCACTTGCACCAACAATCTCAAACACATATTATTCACAAAGCATTTTCATCATGTAAGTTATAAAATCATATAATTCAATTTATCACAAATCATCCATCCACAGAAATAGTTCATGAATATTTAACACATTTTCTAAACGTTACTCTTACTCCCAATCATATTTATTTTCATTTCAATATAACACAGTTATAACCACTGAATTTACAAAAATAACTTAACTTTTCAATTTAAATTTCAAATCATGTATAACTCAAATATTTTTTCTAAATCATATTTTTCAAATATACGATAAAATATTTATTTCAATAGATTTTTTTTAAAACATGCATAAATCAAATATTTTTTATAAATAACATTTTGAAAATAAAAATATCCACTCACCGATTATGATTTATTCTACCCGATTCAAGGTGTTGACATCGACTATTCTAGTAGTTAACCAACAATTAAATAATTTCTCGTTAAGATTTAATATAACATATTTATCTAATAAATAAATATACATATTATACTTGGATTTTCCACCAAATAAAATCTCAATGTGGTTTTAATTGTCTATTGTATTCACATCTAAATTTTTACCCAAGTCACTACTAACTTTGTTCTAAAACCTATTTTATTCAATATTTTACATTCTACGCTTCCGACAAATGCGTGCCGTTCAAAATCGGCAATGTATTTTAATCTCAATTTCTGGAAACACACTCTATTATGAGCCTACTTTCCACCATAATTTGCGAATTTGGATTTCGACTCCAATTACCCAAGTTATGCCAAGTTTTCGACATGTGACGCACTAAAACAGGGTATGTCATCGGCAAAGCTATCATTTTCAAAATTTTACTATAATCTCATTTCTTCTTGAAATGAGTTGAATTTTGGATATGTTGTGTTTCTAGATATCAAGTTTCCATAGAAATTTACGGTACCTCAATCTGATATAAGAGACTCTCCCAGACTTCATTATTCCAAGGCCTACTAAGAATTTCTAGCAACCATCATGCCCTATTTTGGCCATACAGTTTTGACACCTTCTGACCACTAAAACTATAACCTATCACCCTTGTTTCTTCACTTTTTCATCATCTAAACACCCACATGGGAGCGCATAATGACTACTCACATTTTGCTTGGTTTCGCAAGTGTTTTCACCACATTGCACATACACAAACACTGCAGACAGATTTTTTCAACTTCAATTTTACAACCCTTTTTTATTTTATGCTTCACTCACTACTCAATATTCCATCCCCATTTAGCCACAACCATCACCTATAAATACACTTATATTACCTTATTTTCCAGCCCCTTGGCATTACTCTAACTCAACCATTTCCAACACCAATTAGCTGGCCAAACAGTCATAACTCGCTGCCAACAAATTTTTTGCATCACCGACATCGGTTAATTCCCATTTCATTTCATTCAACTTCAGATACTCACACACACACATCTTTATTGTCATGCTTCGACTCTAAGGTCCACCTGTGACAATCGTCACAGACTCTCATGATACACCCTATACACTAGAATGTACCAAGAGAGTCTATAAGGCTAACCTGTCATTATCCAAAAACTTAAAAATAGTTTATAAATATAAATTCTCGTTCACGAGATTGTCAATATCAAAGAATTAATATCTGTGATCAATTCATCCACAACATGCATAATTAATATAAATATCAAATAAAAAAATATTTCACATGGGTTGAATAAAATAATAAGTTCTTACATAATCATCAGAGTTATATTTCTTCTCAAATTTTAACCATAAAAAAAATCCCTAGGAAAACTCAAAATTCAAAAAAAATTACATATCCAAAAATTTCATATCCAATGGACTTAATCTATAACTGTGAGTCAAGGAAGGTAAACCTACCCAGAGCATCGAGTGTACTTAATTGTCACTACTAGTCCAGCAAGGACTAATGCTCCTAGCCTGAAAGCTGAAATGGTAAGGAGTGAGTATACAACTATACATACATGGACATACATGGACATACATACATGCACACACATCTCAACTCATGATATTAGGATTAGTCTTCACATATGCTCAAATACATATATATATATATATATACACACACACACAAATATATATATATATATATTATGCTTAAGAAAATAATTGTAAACAGTGAACTTATTATCCATAAAACTATATGTAATGCATTCTAGTAAAATAGAAAACCATTGCTTAAGCATTATAAAATCATTTAATTTATATATAACAAGCATTTATAAAACAAGCCCGTCTCACTGATGTTGGCTCGAGTAGTCACTTGATAATAAAGTGACTGCCCTCGTCGTATCCATAAAATCTAAAAGATTCCTATCAAGTCATCAAGACTTTCCATAAAGTCTCCATATTAGCACACACGTGTTCAGTATACAGTGGGCTTACCATGGTTTAACCTTCCTTATATAGTCCCACTGCTGCCCACTAACTTATGCAGCATCTCATAAGTTCGTCCATAGGCTATCTCTCTATATATACAATAAATAAGTACACGCAAAGGCCATACAACTGGCCTACTGGCTATATCACAATAAATTCGGCCTTATTGGCCTCATCACCAAGATATACATGCATTAAAATGTTATATTTTTAAATCTAAAGTATACCCATGTAAATCAAAACTCAGTCTCCTCAGCCAATACATTTCTGAACAAGGTTTATAGCATAAATCCCAAATTGGGCTTTTTCGGCCATTAATTGCATGTATATCAATTAAAATCATATCAGCGAACCACAATATACAAACATCCAAATATCAATGTGAAGTACATGGAAAATATTCACTTCAACATTTCAAAACGCATGTTTAACACACAAATGTATATATAAATATCACATGCATTTTATTTACTACTTATGTATGTATGAATTCACTTACAACTTAGGGGAGGGTAAATACCCTGCTATATGTCTTCACATCCAGTCGGTCATTCTTGTGGGTTTTCTGAACCTAATATCACACATATACATTTCAAATAAATCCCACGTCTCCGAATGTTTATACTTTAATGCATTTAAACTAATTGTGTGTAAAAATGAGGCTAAATGTTCTTTAGTTGACACATGTCACTTCGCGATACTAAACTATCGACCCATTTAACCGATTTCTAGAAATTGAAATCTCATGGCCATTATTATTTCCAAATTTAACATTACTCAACAATTTTCCAACTTTTCCTTAATTGCTAAAATTCAATACTAGTTAATAAGCAACGTATATATTTCTAGTAACGTACTCTTACAAGCTCAATTATCCTCTTACAACATAATTCCACATAATCTATATTTTCGACAATTATAAATATAATTGTTCAAACAACGAATCAACGTATATTTAACTTCATCTACCTTCAATTATCATTATGAGGCTTCAATACACGTTTCTTATACAAAATCAAACTTAAATTTGACATGAATAATAAACCCTACATTATATTACTTCCAAAATGTTAAAATCGAATGTGTTATAGTTTACCAGGTATACCGTTGGCTTGTAGAACCTCGTATGAACTTCAATTTATTGTTTAAACACAAAACCCCAAATTATAGTCGAAACCTGATTTTCGTCAAGCATTAATCTTGCTCTTCTTAGCCTAATTAAGTTCCAAATTGTAGAGAATGTCATGAGGATTTATTTGGTGGTGGAAATTTTGAAAAAATGCAAGAAATTGAAGAGAAATTTGAGATGAGAGGGAAAACGTATTTGTAGAGTAAAAGAGAAGAGTTTTTAGTGTTTTATTAGAGAGAGATGTTAAAACAAAAGACGGGTGAAAGTCTAAAATGCCCCTAAAATCTTTGAAAAATCGAATAAATTTCAAGTTTTCCAACCAACCGGTCGACTATATTGGGGAACCAGTAGACCGCTTTCCCTTTTCTCCCCTAATAAAGTTTCTGCCAGTAAATCGGTTTGCCAATCCGATCGATCAGTTTCATTCTCCTTCCCAAACTAGCCATTGCCGATTGACCGAATTTGGGCAACTGATCGACCGCTTTCCCTAATCCCTAAGACCAGCTACTACCGGTCGACCAGTTTCCATTTCTTTTTTTTTACATTTTATTAGTATTTTCTCGTTGTTTCAGACAACCGTTTCCTTTCCCAATACTCATCCAATCTTTTTCAAAAAACTCAAAATTTTAAAGCCAGAATTCATTATTTCTTAGCACAAAAATAAAAATATTTGTTGGGGCTCCGCCCCCTACGCCCCTGCAAGAGCGATGCCCCTTAACCTTGCTCACTAGCCGACTAGCGAGATCGCCGATTACGTCAGCGTAGGGCATTATACAAAAATTCATTATTCGCTGAGTCCAACTTATTAATTCATTTAATCTTTATACCATAAGTTAATTCAAATTGTCTAAACCTCGATTGTGTGTCAACTAACTATACATATGCATGTGCTTTCATGAATGTCATAAATTATTATCTTATCCTTATACCTGAAAGACAGGGTTTACAAGTACTACTCTCCTTATAAAAATTTTGTCCTCAAAATTTTACTCTCCCTGCGATGAATGATGACATATTATACCATTAAAATTTTCATTAAGAAATCAAAAATTGACGTACCTTGTCAATGAAATAAATAAGAATATTGTTGTCGCATTTGATGTTCAGGTTCCCATGTCATTTCTTTGACTGTAGCACTCTGCCATAAGACTTTTACCATATGAATCACTTATAAACACACTTATATTACCTTATTTTCCAGTACCTAAGCATCACTCTAACTCAACCATTTCCAATATCAACTGGTTACCCCAATAGTCACAACTCATTGCCGACAAGTTTTCGCATCACCGACATCAGTTAATTCCCATTTCATTTCATTCAACTTCAAATACTCACACATACATATCTTTATACCCCTTTACAGCATACATACCTCACTACAACTATAATTAAACTTTCAATTTATTTACAAATTGCAACATAAAATAAATACAGTAACAAAAATCAAATTTTCAATGAAATAAACACATACACTTACCCATTTGTTAACCACCAAGCTCTCTTCTCTTTTCTTTCTCTTTTTCTCTCTTCTTCACCTTCTTTTCTCTCTCTCTTTCTTCTTTTCATCATCTAGTTAGCCATGCCACTCTCCCTTCTTCCTTTTCTCTTTCTTTTTCTTCCTCCTTCTCTCTCTCTCAGCTAAATTTCTTCTTTCTTGCTCTCGGTTTGGCTTTACTTTGGCCCCTCCTCTCTTGCACTTTTTTTTGCTCCCATTCTTTGTCTCAATTTTGCTAAATAATGGTAGAAACATCTAGATAAAAGGAAAGTAAAACATAAAAAAATAAAAAAAAAAGGACTTGGGTTTTGTTTTTAATTTTATAATTTTTGGACTTCATTTAGCAATTATTGAGGCTTAGCTTAGTAACACACCTCATTAGGCCATAATATTATTATTTTAATAATGGCCCCATATTTTCCTTATTTGCATTTTTCTACTAATTTTTGGTGATTTTGCACTTTAATCCCTTAAGTTTAAAAATCCTTTCATTGTTTATAATTATCTTTAAAATAAAGAAAATTAAAATCATGCACTTAGTTTTATATATGTATCTATGACGTTTTATTACCTAAGTTTCGATTTACCCATACGTGCGTAACTTAGACCGATTCCTTTGAACTTAAAACTTCATAAATTTATAATTAATACTGAAATCGAATAAAATTTAACTAATTCAAATTTTACAGGTTCTACACTCCATCACCCGAGACCTTTGATAAATTTCTCCTGAGATCTTCGTAAAAAGGGTCTCGAGACCAATATTTAAAATACTGACCTGAGGCTCACACAGCCAACCCAAGAAGTCTCGGCCCCTACGACTCCCGAGGCCTTTATTATATTTTAGGCAATTCTTCTTCTTGGACCAGGTAAGGTCTTAGGTTACTATTTCAACTCTTCATGAGAATTTGTTCTAGGTTTATGGCATATTAGGCTTTAAGTATATTCTAGGTCATACACCAAACATCAAGGCCCCTAGTTTTAGTAAAAAATAACTGTCTTAACAAAAACTCAAAGCTATTTTTAAAGAGACTTGTCCACCTGCTGGGATTAAATTACTAACTTGAAATCCACTAGCTTCCTAAACGTGGTAAATTGTAGTTGGTTCTTGAGATCACAACTCTTCAGAACCCAAGAGATATACTTGAACCTAATGATGACCGCCTCTTTTCTCATTAACAAGAGACATCCTCTCAGCGACTCTTCTAATGTGGCATTATCTTATCCCTTGACTTGCAACTCTCATCGACAGTTGAGGTTCTCTAGTTTCTTTAAATACCTTCCCTTTTCTCCTTTCCCCCTTTTTGTCATCATCTTTATACCGTCACTTTCTTAGCATTTCTAGTAGTTTTATCAGCAACAAAACTCAAAATTTCAACAATGATTTCAAAATTTTTTTCTTTAACAATAATTATTGGTAAGTTGCATTTCTTTCTCAGACTTTTTACTTTTTGCTAGATTTTGTAATATTATTGATTAGTTATGGCCACTATTAGATGATTTCTTCGGATTAGAGACCTTATGCATTCACCTTAATGAGTGGTTGATGATCCTAGGGCAGCACTTAACATTGTATTTTTCTCATTTACGAACAGAGATGGATTCTATTGATAATGAGGCTGCCTCTAGGAGAAACACTCTTGAAGAAGAATTGGTTATGTTGGCCCTACCTCTCCCTGTTTCTGCTCCCACCTTGGCTAGATTGAACTCGATGCCATATGAAGCAAATTAGTATTCTTCAATCATCACGGAGTCATATTTAAAGGTGTATACTAGGATCTATCATATACTTGAGGGGGATTATCTTAGGGTACCGGAAGCAGATGAACTTCCGAGCTGTTCGCTTGAGGGGGAGATATCTTTTAACTAGAAACTTTTTCATTTAGATGTTAGGCTTCCTCTTCAACACTACTTCACCCAAATCCTTTCCCCCTTCAAGATTCCTCCTTATCAACTAACCTTGAATACTTTGAGAATCCTGTTAGGTCTGTTTCTCTTGTGGCATCAAATTTTTGATTCTGCCCCCTCTATTAAGGAAATTAAATACATGTATATATTGAAAAGAAACCCAACGAACAATCCAAGTTGATATTACCTTCAAAACTGTCCCAAAAAACAAAATCTAATTCCTAGCAACTCTACCTCGAACAAAAATTGGAAAAAAAAAGTGATTCTTTGTTGTTGGTTACTGGAATTCCACTTCTTATACCCACGTGTCGAGACATTTTAGAGAGGCAATCATCTGGAGTAATTCACCGGGGTTAGACCTCCATAGCCGAGAGAGAGTGAGGTTGGCTAGGGAGTTCGCTACTGACCAGAGTATTTTGGTCTCTGATGATGAGATGACCTCGTCAGGTCTTATGGGTTTTTATGCATCTAAGGACCAATTAGCCGCTAAAAAAGCCATCCAAAAGGCAAATGTCTTGAATTTTATCTGTTCTTATATTTGAACTGTAGTTTCTGACTTTAATAACATTTGCTTAACAGGAGAGATGGCTTTTGGATACCATGCCCCTGATCCGTTTGAGGTGTTGAAGCATTTGGCAAAGGAAAAATAGGTCAAGAAATCCTTTAAACCTCCAAAGGCTGCTTTAAAGGGCCCAACTAGAGCCTCGGCCTTTTTGAGTGCTGTCCAATCCCCTAAAACTAGTAAACCTCGTGCTTCTAGTAAGGGAGTGGTGATCCGAGATGCTCCTGCACCACCTCCTTCTGTTCCACAAGCAGACAAGGGGCAATGGGAAGAGAAAAGCCATGGTCAACGTGAACGTAGAGAGATCTAAAAAAAAAGCAGATGTTCGGCCAATTTGATAAAGAACTAGCCAAAACACCTGAACTTCTCCCTGAATACCTGCCTGTAGAGAAGAGAGAGTTTTTTGCACACTTCCTTCCTTGCATAAATCAACAAGCCCAGATCATCGACCTTAAATACGTCGAGGATCTTGCTGCGCTTTTGAGCGAGATATTGCTGAACTACAAATTGAAATGGTTGAGTCAGGTAAGTTGTTCTTCTTAGTCTTGTAGGAGATAAGTTCTCTTTAACTTTGCTTCTAACCATTTTGTATTTATGTTTTTCAACTTCAATATATGACTGTGCTTCAATTAGGTGCTCTTGTGGACGACTTCTCAAGAGTATCTAAGATTGAGAAAAGAGCCAAGAAGGCGGAGCAAAACTTGGTCTTGGAGAGGACCAAGTTCAAATCTAACCTAGGCAAGATGGCTTAAGAGTAAGAGGAGCTCCAGGTCAGGGCGGCCACTACTGAGTCTTCTCTTGCTAAAGCCAACAAGAGGTTTGGCATTCTAGAAACAGAGCTCAATGGCTTAAAAGAGGAAGGTCAGAGGCACCTTTAGGATTTTAATAAGGCATGCAAGGAGCTGCTACAGAGCCTAAGTGCGGAGAGGTAACAAAACTTGCTCCTGACCAAACAAATTATTAAGAATGATGAGATGATGTAGACTCGACTTCGGAAGAAGGTCAATGACAACATTGACTTGACCTGTGAGACACTACAAGGCGAATACCCTCATCTTGATCTAAGCTGGTTATATAAAGCCTTGGGAAGGGAACCTCCATGCCGAGATGCGGAGCCTTCAGATGACCTTTTTCCAGAAGAGGAGGAGCACCCTAATTGTAAGACAGAGCGCATTCCTCCCTTGGACACTACTGCCCTGCCTGAGAACACTGCAGTTGAGCTAGTGGAAGTTTCTTCTACCGAGGTGGTGGAGGTTCCTTCTGCTTCCAAGGCTACTCTAGTTGCTGAGGTTGTCAATGTTTCTAAGGCTGCTCTTGACCTTGAAGCCTTTTCTACTAACCTAACTGTCCCTTCAACTGATCATCTTGTCTATCCGACTACTTAAAAGCTGAATTCTTCTTTTTCTTTTCTTTCTTTCTGTAATGTAATGAACCTCATGTATAAAACTTACTCATTAATAGAATATTTTTTACTTATAAGCCCTTGGGTTGTTTTGTTTCTTTTCTGTTTACCTTTATATTCAACCCTTAGTTCAATTTGCAAACTATAATTGAAGGCTCAAAATGTCGCCAAGTGAAATCTGATTTGGACTGTAGTGAGTGAATAAGCAAAACTAGTTAACATTAATCCCATAATCTTTCCTATCTCATATTAAATATCTTCACATAAGAACCGAGTTAGTGATTATCTAAGAGCCGTCTTCTTCTCCACTTTTTCCTCAAGCTTTTAGCAAGATCTCGGATGACCTTGTATCTGACTGATTAAGAGTAGTCATTAAATAATAATTACTATTGATAACTCTTAAACATCTAGGAACCATGTCACCATTTCTTTGGGCTTTTAGGATGAGCTTACCCTCAGACGTTTAAGAGATAGTCATCCTATAACATTTTTCACTCTTGTACGTCTTGATATCATGCTTAAGGCATATTATAACTGTGGGTAGTATTACCTCGGGGCGAACATCTAGGAACCATGTCACTCATTCTTTGGGGTTTTGGGAAGAGAATGCCCCGAGACGTTTGTATTCCTTTCAAGTCCTTGTCTTAGATTCATTTGCTAATCAATTTCAAACGTTCAGCATTCCACGACTTTCAAACCCTATTTCTGGTTGGGGACTCTAGCTTGTAAACACCTGGCTTAAGGATTCAGACAACTTTGTATGGTTCTTCCCAATTAACTCCAAAAATGCCTTCACCTAGTACCTTTGTGTTCAAGGTTACTTATCTTAAGACCCAGTCTTCAATTTGAAAGGGGCAATGTCGAACATATTTGTTGTAGTATATAGCCACCCTTTACTGGTAGGTCGCTGCTCTTATCATTACATATTATCTTTTTCTTTTTTTCCAGCAAATATAGTTTTAGTCATAAGTTTTGATCGTTAGATGCTTCATCATAGTTGCTGATTCGAAAAGTTGGTATGTAAATCTTGATGAGAATTATTGCTTCACATTCGAAAGCCAGGCTATAGGAGTTTCGCCTGTTGCCACCTTTGAGGTGATTCTATACGCCCAAAAGACCTCAAAAAGTTTGTCAAACCATGCACCTTTGTGTTCATTAAGCTTCTTCTTGAGTGCTTTCTTGATGACCTTGTTGGCTACTTCCACTTGCCCATTAACTTTCGAATGAGTTAGCATCACAAATCTAAGGTCAATTGAAAATTTTAACAGAATTTCTTGAAGCTCGAGTTATCGAACTGCTTTTTGTTATCAGTGATCAACACGTGAGGTATCCCAAACCGATAAATTTTGTTTTGTTTGACAAATGTCATAACCATTTTCTCAACAATGGCTGTTAGCGGCTTAGCTTCAACCCACTTGGTGAAATAGTTTATGGCCACTATAGCATACTTTGTGTTAGCTCACACTGAGGCAGTGGTTCGATGAGATCGAGTCCCCACTGAGAAAATGGCCAAGGGCTCGTCAAAGAGGTCAAGTTCTCTGGGGGTTGTCTCAGAATGTTATCATACACCTGACACTCATGGCAAGTTTTTGCTAATTGTGCTGTATCCTATGAGAATGTTGGCCAGTAGTACTCTTACCTTAGGATTTTATGAGTTATAGACCGAGCCTCTCCATGGCTTTCACATACTTCACGGTGGATTTCTTCTAGAATCTGAGTTGCTTCCTTTGGTTTAAGGCATTTAAGATACGGAGTGCTGTAACCCCGCTTGTATAAGTCTCCATCAATAACAGTGTACCTTGCCAATCTATTTTTGACTTTTCTTGCCTCATTCTTGCTTTTTGGGAGCTTTCCCTCTTGAATATAAGACCTTACCACCTCAAACCAATAAGAGGAAGAGTCCAACTAGGCTATAAAAAGCTGGTTGGCATTTTCATCGATGCTCCAATACTTCGATTAGGACCGAGGTTAGGACACTTCCTTTGAAGACAGAGTCTATCTTTTCTAGCATGTCGGCTCTAATGTTCTCTGACCTCAGAATTTATTTTTTATTGACAATCTTCAAAGAGTTCAGGAGCTGCCAAGGTTTTTCCAAATAAGCTTGCATGTTATCCTCCCGGGCCTAGAACTGTCCATCAACTTGGCTTGCTATTGGTTGGGAATCATAGTGAATATTCAAGCTTATGATCCCTAATGCCTTAGCCAATTTGATCCCTGCAATCAAAGCTTTGTACTCAGCCTTATTGTTAGTAACTTTAAAATTAAATTTTAAGGAATACATTACCTCGACCTCTTCTAGATTTACAATAATAACACCAGGCCCCCTCCTTATGCATTTGAGGCTCCGTCAATAAAGAGTCTCCAAGTTGGCTTATTGATATCTAAATCCTTTTACTGCTGAGTAGTATACCATTCCTCGATTTGCTGGATAAAGAGGTGCTCTACTATTGACCTTTAGGCTATGAAGTCTGCCAAGGCTTTTCCTTTATTGCCTTTCTGGGTTGATAGTTAATATCATATTCGCTGAACTCAACTAACCACTTTACTAGCCATCCTGAGAGGCCGGGTAAGTGCAGGATTTGTCTCAAGGGTTGATTTGTCAGCACTACGACTTGGTAGGCCTGAAAGTATGGTCTCAACTTTCTTGCTACAACTACCAATGCCAGTGCCAGCTTCTCGGATAGGGAGTATCGTGTCTCAGTATCTAATAGTGCTTTGCTGATGTAGTAGATAGGACACTGGATCTTTTCTGAGTCTCCCTTTACCAAGACCAAACTGACCGATTGGTTGCTAACTGCCAGGTAAATGTAATGTATAAGATTTCACTTGTTTTGGGGTTTGTTAGGTGTGGCGGGGACGTGAGGTATTGTTTCAGCTCTTGGAAGCTATTCTCGTACTCTTCGGTCTACTCAATCTTCTTTCATTTTTTCATAATTTGAAAGAAAGGAAAGCACCTGTCAGTCGCCTTAAACATGAATTTGCTAAGCACAGCCAATCGCCTCATTAGGCTCTAAAGTTCTTTGAGGGTAAATGGAGACTTCATATCCAATATGGCCTTAATCTTTTGTGGATTGGGTTTAATGCTGCGTTCACTGACCATATATCCCAAAAACTTCCCAGCTCGAACTTCGAACGTGCACTGCTTAGGATTTAGCTTTGTGTTTTATTTTCTCATATAAAAGAATGTTTGTTTCAAGTGCCTCGGATGGTCTTAGGCCTTTAAGGATTTTGTGCTCATGTCATCCATGTAAAATTTTATGGTTTTCCTAATCAATGGCCTAAAAACCTGATTGACTAATCTTTGGAAAGTGGCCCTTGCATTTTTTAGATCAAAAGGCATTACTTTATAGCAGTATAGCCCCTGATTGATGATGAATGTTGTATTCTCCTGATCCGACTCATACATTTTGATCTGATTGTATCTTGAGAACGCATCCATAAAACTCAAAGCTCATACCAGTCGTAGAATCTACTAGTTGATCTATCCTAAGGAGTGGGAAACTATTTTTGAGGTAAGCCTTACTTAAATCTATGAAGTCCACACACATTCTTCACATCCAATTGGCTTTCTTAACTATTACTACGTTCGAAACCCATTCTGGGTAATGTACTTCGCTAATGAATTTTGCTTTCATTAGCTTATCCACTTCAACGTGTACTGTTTCTCTCCTTTCAGCATTAAACGGTCTCTTTTTTTGCTTCACCAGTTTGTATTAAGGGTTGATTGCGAGATGATGAGAAATCAGCCAAGGATTAATCCCCGGCATGTCCTCATATCCACGCGAATATGTTCATATATTGTCTGAGGATGCCCTTAAGTTCTACCTTCTGTTCTTCTGAAAGTTGAAAGCCAATCTTGACAATCTTTTGAAGAGTTTCTATGTTTAGGGTAACAGACTTTAGCTTCTCTATAGGCTTTAGTGTAGGTGGCTTCTTATTTGGCTCAGATTTCTAATCTGACATCTTTGTCACCTGTTTATCTTGTAAGTTCTCATCATCAGTTTCAAGAACTTCAGCCCAAGAACATTTTGACAAATAGTATGAGTTTTTTAAAGAGGCTGCAAAACACGAATAAGCTTCTTTTCAGTTTCCCTTGACAATTCTGATTTCTTCTCCAACTTAGAATTTCATATTCAAGTAGTGAATGCTCTTTAATGCCTTCGTAGCTCGAAGAAAGGGTCTTCCGAGAATCATAGTATACGGTATCCTAAGATCAACTACCTAAAATTCAACCATGGTGGTATTTTGATATGGCTTTTCTCCTATGGTGATTGGTAGTTGCATTATCCCTAATGGTTAAACGCATGATTTGTCGAAGCCATGAAAGGTCGTTTCTGCTGGTCTCAGTCTCAGATCTTCAATTCTCAAGGAATCGAAAGTTTCTTTAAAGATGATATTGACCGAACTCCCTATATCGACCAAAATTGTAGAACCCACAAAATTTGATATTATTTAAGTGTATTTGATTCCGGTATTAGTAAAGTATTCGAATGCGTCAAGACTCGAGGAAAATTGTTTAGCACTTATGTATAGTTAAATTGAAACTTAGATAATAAAATGCCATAGATACATATATAGATCTAAGTATATGATTTTATTTCTCCTTTGTTTTCAAGATAATTATAAACAATGTAAGAACTAGATTAAAAGGACTTTAAAACTTAACAGGTTAAAGTAAGAAATTTCTATAAAGTTAGGGAGAAAGTGTAAATATGAAAAGTGTAGAGCCACTATTAAAATATTTATATTATTATAACTAGGGCCAAATAGTATTACTAAGTTAAGTCAAGATTTTACTAAATGAAGTCTCATTTAATTAATTTAAATTAAAGTCCAAATTATAATAAATTATAAGCCCAAAACTTTGTAAATTTTAAACCCAATAGTATATTTAGAAATGGCCCAAATATTAGTTTCTTTTCTTCACCATTCTAGAACAAGTAAGAAGACAAAAAGGAAGAAATGATACAAAATGGGTTTTAACGGGAATGAAAGGAAAATAATAAAAGAAAGAAAAGGAAAGGGCAAATCGTAGAGAAAGAAAGCAGTTTTTCTTGGTCGATCAAGGAGAAAAGGGGGAGAGGACGAATAAGAAATTGAAGGAAAAGGAAGGATTTTCGAAGAGAGGGAGGGCCGAGCTAGAGAGAGGAGAAGAAAATCAGTGAGATGTTTTGTCTACCTATGTAGCTTCTTCTTCTGCCTTAATTTTTTTTTTAATCTCATGCTTCTATATAGAAGTTTTCAATTGGTTAGTTAATATTCTTTGGTGTGCCACGGTGTCTTTGGAGTAAGAATCCATTGGTCGAAGAGAGATACTATAAGAGGTGTAGATTTAACTTGTGCAAAAATTGAATTAGCCAACCAAAGTATATATTTAAGATTACTTCACCTTTATTTAATCTACACTAACTTCATGTTGTAGTTTTACTATAATATATGATACTTTTTATTACAATGATTTCTTTAACTGATAATCTATTGGTCATTATGGTTTTAGCACAATAGTTAAGTCATTGTTATCATTTTTTATTAACAAGGGATCTTAGCTTCAATTATAATGGGTCATTTTGGGATTGTTGTGGCTTATAAAAGAATATACTTTTCCTGTGTTGAAGAAATAATTAGTTATAATATAAACTTTAAAGTTTTAAAGTAGAACGTGGCGCACATGTATATTCCATCCTGACCCTTATGTTTTTAATCCTATCAAATTTGATGTAAATGCTAGTTGGAAATGTGAAAAGATATGGATAATTCATTAACTTACAAGTTGGCATTCATCCCTCCATGTTTCCATCCTACAAAATCTATGGAAGAAAGGATACTGTTTTCTCCTTCCATTTTTTTCCTTTATCCCACCTTCGATTCCTCCTACAAGATTAATATATCTTTTTAATTTAGTACTCTTATATCATTCTTGCTATTCATTTAGCTTCTAACCGCATGTTAGAGTGTTTGCAATTATCTTTTTGCTTATTTTGTAGAAAATGACTAGACTTGTAATTAAGTAGTAGTACTATTCATTTGACTGCTATAAATTTATGATTAAAGGGATGGTACTGCAAATTGAGTTAGCTTCACTTTGTGAGGTAATGATGAATATCTGGAAACTAATTTAATGCTTTTAATGTGACTACTCATTTGTGAAATATTTTCAGAAGTTATCACAGACATGTAGGTTCCGTTTCTAGGAAACACGTCTTAAAAGGTTTTGAGCAGGGTTGCGAAAACGCTTGCGTAACCATACGAAATGTGAGCAATTGTCGTACGCTCATATGGGTGTTTAAAGGATAGAAAAATGAAGGATTTAGTGTGATAGGTCATGAGTTTAGTAGCCAGAAGGTATTAAAAATGTAGAGCTGAAACAGGGTGTGACAATTGTTGGAAATCCCAAGCAAGGCTCGAAAAAATAAGAACTAGGTAAGGTCCAGGCATTGGATTAAGGCGCAATAAAATTTTATGGAAACTAGACATCTAGGAACATAGTATATCCAAAAATCAGCTAGTTTCGTCACGAAATGATATCGCAGAAAATTTTTGAAAACAGACATTCTGTCAAGGACATACCCTGTTTTTATGAACTATATGTCGAAAACTTGGCATAATTTAAGTTTTCGAAGTCGAAACTCAAATTCGTAAAGTGTGACATAAACTAGACTAATAATAGAGTGTGTCACAAAAAATTTAGGTCTAAATACATTGTCGATTTTGAGCGACACACGTTTGTCGCAAACGTTGGAGTATGCCCTATATATAAAAGAGATTTCTAGCCTAAATTCTAATTTTATTCCATAGATATTTCAATTATATTATTGTTTAGTTAAGTGATAAGTTATGTATATTACATTTAATTTATTTAATTAGGAATATTGTATAAGGTCTAACAAAAAATCGTGTAATTGTAGATCAACGACTTGAGCATTCAACACTGACACCTTGAGTTAGAGACTTAAGAGTATACAGGTAAGTTGATGGATATATTTTCAAAGTTTTAAATAAATAATTTACATGTTAAATTGTTTACGGATTTGTGAAAGATTTGAATGTTAAATTATTTTATGGATTTATAAAATTTAATGTATTTTGAACATGATTTATGATTTCATAGAGTAAGGGTAATTCATGAAATGCTTTTGAAATTTTATGAAATTGTTTTAGGAATGAATTGATGTGTGATAATGTAATGATCTGATTATTGCAACTTATGTTTACGATAAAAAAAAAAAAAGTTTCGTGGATGGTATGTGTTGAGATTGTTTGGCTTAAATGTTTAGTGTGAGTGAATCTGTACACTGATAGAGTAAATGACTCAGGAGGGTCGGACCAAGATAGGTGAGCTTCCCTCTGTAATAGATTTTGGAGGAACAAACCAAGATGGATGAACTTTCCTCTGTAATAAATTTTGGAGGACGGACTATGATGGTAAGCTTCCCTCTAAAAAAAGTCTTGAGAGATGGACCGTGATGGGTGAGCTTTCCTTTGAAAATAAGTTTAAAGGGATAGACCGTAATGGGTGAGCTTTCCTCTAGAATGAAATTGTTTTATATTGCTAGTTTGGATTTTAAGTGAATGATTTAAATTTCAGATTTTAAAACATTAAATTGTTTTATTATGTTAATTGGAATGAGGAAGTGGTTGAAATTGTTGTGAAAAATCTATATTTAATTCCTTAAAAAATATGATACCCTTACTCATATTTTTATGATTTTCAGATTATGTTGTCTGTCTATTCACTAAGTTGTACTCACGTTTTATTTATAAAAAAAAATATTTTCAAATTAGATAGATAACAAGGAGGTCGTGAGTTCACATCCCCAGACATAATTATGCGGAGTGCTGTTATAGGAGATTTGTAGGTATTTAATGTCTTTGATATCATATATGTATATAGGGTTTAATAGGGACCCATAAACTATGTATGGTTACTAATTTGTAAATAACAAATATATATATATATATAATATGTGTGTGTGTGTTTGTGTGTGTGTAGACATGCATGTGAAATATCAAATTTGAGATTTTATATATTTGTATGGATGGAATATTGGAAGTCTTATATAATTGAGGGAATACAGGTAAGAAGTATATCTTGCGATTGTGTGGCGATTGTTACGTACCCGTATAGGTGGATTGAGGCGTGACAAAAATTTGGCTGACTTGAGTTGTTCCCACTATCAAAGTTATCACAAGAACATCATCATGCAAGTAATGGACCTCTATTTCATCCTCATCTGTAAACATGACGGGTACCGAGATAATTTTTTGCTTCTTCTCGACTCGGACATTCATAATGTGAATATCTGAGGTGGCATTTGGCAGTAAATATCATGAATAGTTCTTTTTTGCTCTATTTGAATTTCCTGCTAATGTAATTCCTTTTGAAATCACCAGGGTCCGCTCCCCATGTCTCCTTTCATGCTCGTCTTCTTGGTTCGAGGCTCTAAATTCCTCTTCATTTCTTGCCACGAAGTATGGCAAGTAATTGTTTCAGATCAGGATTTCAACTTGATTCCTAATGTCAAAATATTCATCTGTCAGATGCCCAACACTTTGGTAAAATTCGCAAAATTTATCCTTAGCAGTTTCACTTGGCTTGGTTCTTATAGGATGAGGTTTCATCAATATGGTTCCTTGTCCTTTGATTTCCTACCAGACCTATGAAAGTGGGGCCTTTAAGAGGGTGAAATCCCAATCTCCTTAAATATGACATACTCTTTTTGCCTTGTCCCTTCTCGGTGAACGGTATCTTCTAGAAGGGAATTCGTCTCTTCCACCCGAATTTCTATTTCACTTTTAAGCTTGTCTATCCTTTCTTTCGAAGCCTCGGAAGTCGCTCCTGTTACCACATCTTCTTCTCGGATCTATTCTGAGATTTCGTGTTCCACCGTGAGATGGTAGTTCAAAAGTTTTTTCCTCCCTCAATCTTTATTTCATTCAACAACTTCCTTCGAGCTATTTCGTAAGTAGTAACAGATGGCTTTCGCATGGCATACATACTCGATCTACTCGCAAGCCTTTTCAAGACCCTCTAAAGCCATGGAGTGATAATAAGCCCCCAACTTCATCACCTTATTATGGTATCTCTTGACAAAGTTTCTGAGACTTTCAGCCTCCTCTTGTTTCATGAGTAATAATGAACTTAGAGTTTTAAGGCTAATAGTTGCCCCCCAGAACTCGTTTAAAATTATTTATTATTGTTCAAAACTACAAATGTTGCCATGGGTCAGGCTGGTGAACCACTTTCTTGCTTGTCCTTCCAAAGTTAACTGGAATAAACGACACATCTAAAATTTGTTCAACCCTTAGATCAACATCATCTCCTTGAAAAGATCTATATGTAGGGATGGATTAGTTTTTCTTGTAAAAGGGTTTATTTGTGGCATCTTAAACTTTCTAGAAAGAACTAGATTCAAGAGCTTTTGTGAAAAAATGGATCTGGGATATAATCCCATTTTCAGCGTAGATTATTTATCCTCTCTCTGCCCTTTTTTTCTTTTGGTCTTCCAACTCCTCGACCAATCTTTTGACATAAGCTTCAAGATTGTCAACCCAATTGTTATTTTCCTTCGACTTCCTTCTTCGAGGTGGATTTCGCAGAGAGCCCTTTCTCTTTCATTTCTTATTGAGAAATGTTCTCGTATCTTTCGGATCATAACTATCATTCGATCCACGCTTGCGAATAATCGCTGAGTTATCCAGCCAATATTCAAATGCTAGTTCAGGTTCGTTAATGATCTTAAAGACAACATCACCACCTCGTGGTTCCTCATGTAGATGATTTGCAATCTTTCCTTTCACCTTTTCCGCAGAGATATATCTTCTCTTGGTGGTGTTCTGTCGAGATTCTGTCTCGCTATTCATCGTGTGTAAAGCATTCGGAATACTGCTTTCCACAGCTTCCACCAGTACTGATGTCTCCATCCCTTGAGAACCAGTATGAAATCTCTTTTTCATACTTGCCACTTCCTCGACCAAAGCTTAAATATATATGTTTTTCTCTGCATGCTACTTTTCATTTTCAGCCAGTCTCTTGGTTAACCAAGCGGTTTCTGTAATCCTTTGGTTAAAGGGAATTTAGTGTGGTGATGAAGCTTTTGAACCATGGTTTACACCCTTTAGTGGTGGTGGTTGATTATCAACATCCTGATTAATCGTCATGGTCTCCTTGATGGTATTATCGTTCAGATTTTCTCTTGCCGCTGATCTGTTTCTGGTTATATATTTTCATGAAGTAGCCATGTTTTCTTTAACGGTGGTTACTTGACTTTTTATTCAATTTCTCACAGACGGCTCCAGATGTTGATGTAGCAAAAATATTTTTGTAAACTTCGTACACTAACAATAATCTTCTTCTCTTTCGCTTGGCAGATTGCTTAACCTACAACCACAACAGAACCTATTGGGGTGAAAACAGGTTGTCCGACGAAAACCCTCTAATACTTAAGTTAGAATTTTACTTTTGGTTAGGAGAGAAAGTAAAGAACCAAACTGGAAGTATGTATGCTCTAGGGGTAGTTTTATGATATGTACCTGCTTGACCTTTGTCTTCTTTTATAGATTACTTTCTGTCTCTCAAGTTTAGTAGAATTCAAGAGATTTTGGAAATATGATTTCCAATGGTATTTGAATTCCAGAAATCACAAAAATTTTATAAGGTAAGCATCAACTTTTAGAATTTACGGGATGATGCACCCTATTTGCATAGAATATGTCCGCTGGATTTCAAATTCTTATTTTGTAAGGAAATTTACTTGTTAATAATCCTTGTTGTAAAGTAATTTAGAAAGAATTAGAAAAGAATTCGAATCCTTCTCAAATACATAAACGTGGTGAAGCATCATAAATCTTTTATTTATGAGCTCCACCCGAGACGAATTCAAGAGGTTCGAAACTTTTGATAAATTTTTTATGAGATCCTTGTAAAAAGGATCTCAGGATCAATATTTGAAATACTAATTTGAGACTTGTACAGCTGAACCCAAGAGACCTTAGCCCCTATGACTCCTGAGACCTTTATTATATTATGGGCAATTATTTTTCCCGGACCAGGGTAAGATCTCAAGTCACTATTTTAGCTCTTCATGAAAATTTGTTATGAGTTTATGGCATATTGAGTTTTAAGTATATTATGGGTTCATACCAAATAATATATATAAAGATCTTAATCATTAAATTAATAATTTAAGATTATAATGTATTAATTAGGATTATTAAATAAAAATAAAAGAAAAAATTTTTAAAATAGAAGATATTAATAATAAAAATTAAGCTTAATACATACAATAATAAATATTAATACAGTAATACAATAATAACATTAATACAATAATAAATATGTGGGAAAGCTCTTCTTCCTTCCACCTTTCCCGTCTCTCCCAACGTTCTCTCCAAAATTCTCCATTAAAGCTTCAATTTTAAGCTCTCATATCAATTCTCTAGTTTTCTTCACTCGTTTCTGCAAACAGCTACCATGGATCTTGCCCCAGAAGAGCTTCAATTCTTGACGATACCGGACATTTTAAGAGAATCAGTCTCAATCCCTCGTCGAGCTCCCAGAACTTTCTATCTCATAACTTTGATTCTAATCTTTCCTCTCTCTTTTGCAATCTTAGCTCATTCTCTCTTCACCCACCCTCTTTTACGTCAGCTTGAAGACCACCCATCAGCCGACCCGACCGAGAACCGCCACCAATGGACCCGTCTCTTAACCTTTCAGTTCTGTTACCTCATCTTTCTCTTTGCTTTCTCTCTTCTCTCCACTGCTGCTGTTGTTTTCACTGTTGCTTCTCTTTACACCTCAAAGCCTGTGTCTTTTTCTTCGACAATCTCAGCAATTCCTAAGGTTTTGAAGCGATTGTTTATTACTTTCTTGTGGGTTTCGTTGCTGATGCTTGTTTACAACGCGTTGTTCCTTAGTTTCTTGGTTCTTTTGATCATTGCGATTGATACCCACAACGCTCTCTTGGTGCTTTTCTGTATGCTTGTGATTTTGTTGCTCTTCTTGGTGGTTCATGTGTACATAACTGCTTTATGGCATTTGGCGAGTGTGGTTTCGGTTCTTGAACCGGTTTACGGGTTTGCGGCGATGAAGAAGAGTTATGAACTGTTGCATGGGAAGACTTGGATGGCGGGAGTTATTGTTTTTGTTTATATGGCAATTTGTGCAGCGATTGGGAGTTTGTTTGGTGCTGTTGTTGTTCATGGAGGAGGCAGATATGGAGTTTTTTCGAGAATTGTTGGTGGTGGTTTCTTGGTTGGCGTGTTAGTGATTGTGAATCTTGTGGGATTGTTAGTGCAGAGTGTGTTTTACTATGTTTGCAAGAGTTATCATCATCAGGAGATTGACAAGAGCGCCTTGCATGATCATCTTGGTGGGTATCTTGGCGAGTATGTGCCTCTGAAGAGTAGCATTCAAATGGAGAACATAGATATTTGATTTGGCGCGGAAAGACATTGAGAATGATGGGATTATGTGTAAGTTACTCTGTATGTAGTCTTTCAGATTTAATACTACATTTATGAAAAAAAGGGACAAAACTTTTGGATGGGTTTCTAGGATTCTGATTGTTTTATTGGATACTGCTTATTTTTGTTTTATCTGCAAATAATAATAGTAGCAAGTCCTTGTTGTATTGGATTAAGTTTTATATTATAACAAGTACTAAGTTCTTATTGTTGGACGATGATCATATTTATCATAACAATGTTAGATCTTTTTTGTTCCCTTTTCATTTCATGGTTCTTTTTATGCTATATCTATCATCGTGGTTCACTTTATCTTCTGCATCTTGTATGCTGGAGCTTGGATTTATATTGAAAATGTATACTTGGTCAAAAAAAGTAAGAATTGGAATACTGCATGTTTTAGGTTCCATGATAGGAGTACGTCAAAAGTAGCCAAAAGGAAAATAATTTTATCGTATGACTCTTTTTTGGTTGTCCGTAAGGAAACATGTAGAATTGACAATAAATGGTCTCTATGACATGGCTGCGTTTGTGTGGTAACTTTGAATATGATTTCGAAGATTCAAAAATGTAATGTGATCGCTTTCTCTTCTTGAAGACTATTGACAAGTTTAACCCATGCTACACTCTTTGAGAATAATGCCTTTTAAATGCTTTTTATGAGTCAAGACAGATTTGTACTTTTCTCCTCTGATGACTCTTCAAAGTACGGTTGCAATGCAATTTGTTAATACTAGTAGGATTTGTTATTCTTTCTTGGCTTCAAGGATAGTGACTTCTAATAAACCTCGCAATTGGATTTACTGTGACAAAATTTGAATTCTTTGTAGGATATGTTGGGCTTTTGTGGTTATTTTCTATATTTTCATTATATTCAGTTACATCTTTTATTTATCTAAAATGGGCGTCTACATGGTCAGGTTATGAAGGTATGTTGCTTTACATGGTGATGTGTGGCCCATCATGGCATGTTTAATGGGTTCTTTGCACATATGTTGGTGATTGTAAACTTCGTGTGGTTGGTTATTTAGAGTATGTTCTTCTATGTTCTCAAAAGTTATTGCTACTTAATCAAAAGGAGTTCTTTCAATTGTGAGCTTGTTAGGCTTCTTGGTAAACGTGTGTCTAGTATTGAGATGGACGGCTTGGATTTTCATATATGTGTTGGACTAAGAGAATGAATTTTGAGTAAGCAATAGGCCATTTATATGAAGGTTACTTAGAGAGAAAAGATTTGGATAAGGATTTTTCCAATCACATGCTGTTATGCAATAAAACCTTGAGAAAGTGTTATCCTTTTAGGTTTTAATCATTTCTTACAAAGATAACTCTTGTAATTGATAATACTGTCAACTTAAGCACATGAAGCTAGTTCTTAGGAGTGAAACATGAGCCTTGTTTGGCCTTTATATATATAAGAGACTTGATTAACATGAGGAATAGATTGGATTCCTATAATTTTTTATCATTTCTTTCAGTTTCATAGTTGGAAACATCTTTCTGAGGTAGGTGTACATTTTGAAGGTTTCACAGATAAGATTGAAACAAGAATATTGGCCCAGGTTATAGTGTTTATGGCCACAGTTATTATATCTCTGTATGATATTCATGTGTATTTTCCAAGCAGTTTCTGTTTTCATTTAGTAGTTGTCACTGCTTCATTTCTGCAAGTTAGCTGGAGTTAGAGAAGTATGAATTGTGTAGTTTATAACTTTTATTAGTTGAGTCTGCTGATGAGTTAGATTTGCAGTTGTGGTTATGGAGCTCATGATTTCTACATGCTTAACTGTGGCAGTGAGAGTTAGGATAGGTTTATTTGTTCCAATTTCTTCGAGGTGTAGTCACTTACGGATTGATTTTATAGTTTACCCGTCAAGATGGCCGTTGCCATCTTGATCACTCTCATGAAGAGTTTTCTTAGTTGGGTTTAGAAGAGTTAATATATCCACTGTAAAGTGAAGGTTTGGCATGCATGGTTGTCAAAGCAGTTGCCTCAAACTTAAAAGTTTTGAAAGTTGTAATGCCTTGTTAGTTTTTCCTTTGTGTCATCTCCTTTTCTTCTTATGTTTTTGTTGTAGGAGACTCTTGCTCATATATTCTCACTGTACTTTCATTACCTGACATTGTTTGGTTTTTTAATGAAAATGAAAAGAAAGAAATCAATGAAGCTTTATAGCAAACTGATTAAACTGTGAATTAGTTTTTTTCCATACATGTCCTCTGGTGAAGTAGGACAGAAAATAGGATTTAGGAAGTTTTATTTTATATTCTTATTTAAGTAGGATTTGGCTTAAAATATTCTTATTTGAGTCGTTTTCTAGGTTGAGTCCTTATCCTTGTTAGTAATTATTATTTACATAGGACAAAGTATGTTACTAGTATCAATAGGTTCCCATTGGCAACTTTAAGGCAGTTCATCATTTACACATCAGTTTATTTCTCAATTGCGAATTATCTTGCTTGTGTTATGAGTTTTCGTTCTTGATACTTCAAGTCTCGCTTATATGCTGTGTCATCTGGTCATATGTTAGTGAAATGAAAACTCGGCCTCAGTTGCCTCAAGGTTGATGCACACTTATAACTTGGCAAAGGAAGCTGACTGATTACCTGAAGTGAAAGTGTAGATTTTGAAGCTGATGGTTGCATTATTATTATACTCTTTTCTTCTCTATTTGTATTCTGGTTATATCTTTTCGCATGTTTAGAGGATAGTGTTTTCATAGAGAGTAGTCTGGTTGGTGTCTGGCAACTCTAGAAAACGTGATATTTTGGGAACTTTAATTTGAACTGTTGGCTGTATGGAAACATTAGCTTTGATTTCATCATCTTCAGATCACCTCACCTCAATTCAAGACCATGTGATTACATCTGCACTAAACTTTTTTCTAGTTTCCAATTGGCTTTTTATGCAGTAGATCAATGGGCTGGAGACCTGGTATATCGTTTTCTTCCTCCTTTTTGGTTATGGTTTCTCTTTTTATTTTAAGTCGTATCGGTAATAAGTGTTACGTTATTTTCTATGTTTTAATTATTTTGGGTTGCAAATTGGCCTTTATATAAATATTATGCAATATGGCACGATGCTAATGCATTGAATTTTCACATAATATTTACTGAGTTTCCAAATAGTTTGTTGAAATTAGTTGTGTACTTTTGTAATGGAAAGGATCCCTGATTTGATGTTGTACCAAATGAGAAACGATTCAAGTCATGAAGCTTTTTTCTTGTCAACTGATACTGATGGGCACGAAATGAAATCCAATATAGCAAATGTCTTCTTTTTCGTGGCCATGAAATCCTGGTATTTTGGAAGACATTGTCGATAAGATTCATGAATGACTTGACTACCTCAAACATCAAAACAATAGAAGGACAATTACTGAAATACTGATTGTGCTTTCACTGTCAGTTTCCAATACTCAAATGGTTGATGTGCTTTCAATGTCAGTTTATTTTATCGTCCTTCACTTTCTCAGTGGAGGCTTTTTAAAATAAATAAAAAAATACGACATTGAATCCTCCTATGTGAACGAGATTTGAACTCTAAATTTTTACAGATGAACAAATTAGTGTTCGTGTAAGAGAAAGTTGTTGAAATTTGAAAAAAAAAATAAACATGACAACTAGTGCTTGCAAGCAACCTCTTGGACATTTTATTGGCAACCAAATATTTCTATACAGCATCTAAGTAAATGTGATATACCTTCATATTGAAAATTCATTATGGTAATCAAACAATCTACTATTGTGATGAAATGGAATGCTATGACTTGCTCTTTGGAATCCCAACTGGTGCTTTTCTTGACCTCCTCTCCACTGCTCTTGACAGTTGCTTCACTGCCCCTTTCGGCAGATCCCGGGGTTTGCTCAACCACATTCCTCCATCGACAACCATCGTTGTTCCATTGACATATTTACCTTTATTCATCAAAAGGATAAATAAAATCTCAGTGCAGAAATTAAAGGAGCAAGGACAGAGAAGCTATTCTTAATGTAATAGATAACTTGAAAGGAAGCATGAAAGCTTCTTCTGTATACCAAATATGTATGGATTGCCCAACTATTTAAGAAATTGCTTCAAAGATGACCAGAACTAGAGAATTATAAACTAAAACTTTAAAAGACAATCGCCAGAGACCATTCTCATGAGCGTATAATTAGGAATATTACAGTCGGTATAACCTCCAACAAATAAAGCATTTTCAACTTACAGATTTTTTTTTTCACAAAATTTTACTGGAGACTTAAAAGTGAAAGAGAATCTAGTCTCAGAATGAATTTAAGCACCGTAATGGACATGATATAGCTTTCCAAATGTTGCAGATGGATAACACTTAATGACAATACTGAAACAACAGTTCCTTGCTGCAGATACATTTGAACCTTCAACTGTTGAATCGTAGTTGCCAATGTCTCTAAATCATTAATTTTTACCCCAGAAAATTCGAAAACAAAAGAGCTTACTGTCTTCCTAGGATCATATCCATTTTTTTTACAGAATGCAATAGCATTCACTAAAAGGACATCAGGTGAAATTATTATTCAACTTCATATGGACACTGCCTACTCAGTTTGTTAATCAATCATTTAATACATGATGACGAACTGTTACAGGGATAATGCCTTTTGCGAGCTGAGGTCACTTGTAGACAATGCGAATGATAGCCTAGGGAGGAGACTCAAAAAATGAATCGTCAGGGCAATACAAAGGAAAAATGGCAGAGAACATTCTCAAGGAAGTTTAACCTATGTTTGGTACAGCTATGCTTCTACTAACATTGAAAACACAACAGTTAAAGTGTTTGGTAACAGTAACTCCAATCTTTAGTGAAAACCGCTCATTTCTACATTTATATTTGACTTTTAATAGCTTCATCTCACAACAGCTGTAGCTTAAAATCTACTGCACCTAAATCATTTGGCCTTATTTTCTTCCGTCGAAGGAGTCTCAATTGCCTATTCACAGAAATCTTGCTCACCCCATAACCAATAGGGGAATATAGTTAGCGTGAAACAGCCAATAGGAAGCTTTTCTTAGGATGGGAAAACACATCCTACAGGGTACAATCTAGCCATTCCTCCTCTCAACCCCACCAACACCTAGTAAAGATGGGAAGAAGTTGCTGCCACAAAACCGGAAGGCCACGTCTCTAGCCACAATTTAACATCAACTTAACCACATCTCTAGCCACAAGTCAAGATAATGAAACTTACGGTCTAACAATCAATTTAGGCATCTAGCAGGTTCAGAAGTAAAGAATAGCAGCATCAGATAAATAAGTAACTGACCTGCATCAGATGCAAGATAGAGTGCGGCCATAGCAATGTCCCATTTCTCCCCAAATTTATACATTGGCATATTCTGTTTTGCCTCGCTCATTATTTCCTCAGGTGCTAGTTTGCTAACACCAGCTGTGTCTTCAATAGGTCCTGGTGCAATTCCATTGACTCTAATGTCAAAATCTGTACCCCACTCCAGAGCCAAGCTTCTTGTGATACTGTCAACAGCTGCCTGATAAAAAGGCAATAAACTTGTGACATAGTTAACACAATCCAAAAATAAAATAGTTTCTATAATCTTTGAAATGGAATGTACCGACCTTTGCGGCAGATACATGGATTTGATACCAAGTAGCTGTATAATGCAAAGTCGCGCTTATGTTTATAATTATTCCACCACTAGACGGTTCCTTTCCTGGTCCTCCTTTCTTAAGATACTTCAATGCTTCATGGCACATCATAAAAGTGCCAACAGAATCTATTTCTATCACTGCATAAACCAATCAAAAGAAGATACAATCAATGCAGTGCACTTCATATAGATCCACACATATGAAAACACACCTGTTTGGAAGCCTTTAGGTGATAAATCCTCAGCTGGCACGAGGAAATTGCCAGCTGCTGCATTCACAAGAATGTCAAGCTTGCCAAAATGCTTAACAGTAGATTCCACAACTCTAATTGCATCATCTCTTTTGCGAACATCTCCCTCAAGTCCAATAGCCTGCAATATAAACAAACGAATTGATTTGTAAATCCCAGTAAAAACTTTACCCATCCAACTATATAGAAGCATACAAATGGAATTATCAACATTTTCATTCAGAAATAAAATGTAAAACACCAAAGTATCCTCTAATTAAGTATTTTAATCATTGAACATCAGTGGTTCTCAAATTATTTCTATTAGTTGTTGTATATAAAATTTCAATTAAAAGGTCTAGCCCCACAAGGAAAGCTACTAAAGGGTTCAAAACAAAAAATAAGGCTACCAACGGGTCTACGCCTATAAATAAATGTCTCCGAGTCCAAAACCAAAAAAACAAAGAGTTCAAGCAAAAAAAAAAAAATAAACTCATTTTTAGGTAGGAGTATTATAACTCTTATTGAGTACTTATATTTAAATGTGCGAGGATCTCTTAAAAAAAAAAGAAAGTTCTATTTAATTACGAAAATAAGAGTTCGAGCACAAAAATAAGAACAAAATGTAAATATCCACTATTTACAAAAAGAGAAATGATCAAAAATTTATATAATTTTAAGTAGTCATAAATATCAAGTAACACCAACACCATAACACATGTAAAAAAGAATGCGTAGTCAAATCAAAAGGCTCATTATAAAAGCACAAAATTTAACTGATAAGAGACAAAATGAGGCAAATCAAAGTAAGATTTCATTTTCGAGAGAGCTCCCTCTAAAATAAAAATTCCGGCATCAAAGGTTAACGTAAATCCGTCGACCCTTCTTATTCTAATTTTGCTTTGTTTTACGGAAGAGAGAGAACGTCAGCTAAATAAGGCATGACACGTAAAGAGTAGTCGACGTTATCAATTTTTGCTGGTTGATATAAAAAAACGCATCAACATTAGCTAAACTTAGTAATCAACCAAAATCTGTTTTAGAAAAACATAAGATACATCCTAGACTATGATTTTACCTCTTAATTATAATCCTGAAGAAGCAATAAAAATCAAGATCCGTCATTGCAGTTCATATTTTCAAGACTAATAGCAAAGCGGACAAACCCAGATGACCGAATAACTAGCAAAAGATCAAGAGAGAGTATTCGAGTTATGCAAGTTACAGGAATTCCATGAGATTGAAGAGCAGTAACAGCAGAATCAAGAACATTTTTGCGTCGACCCATGATGGCAATGGCGGCTCCATGTTTACCAAGCTGAAGAGAAATCTCAAACCCAATTCCTGAACCGCCTCATGTCAACAAAGCCACCTTTCCTTTCAGTATATCTGCCTCGAATGGCGACTCCATTTTCATACAAACACTTGATATTACTTATTTGTATCTGAAGAAGAGGAGGAAGAACTAAGACGATTAATAGTGGGAATAATGATTACATTAAGCTTTAAAGAAAGTTGGGTAGTTGACCAGCCGGCAGCTGGATGTTATAATTTTGGAAGATTTTCAATGTTTCAGTTTTCTTTTTTGTGGGTTAGTAACATATAGCTCCATATATTATTATACTTTTACATTTAAGAATGTAAGTTATTAATATATTCACATGAGTACCTTCTCTATTAAAATGATTTAATTTTTCTTATGCTGTTAGGTATTAAGATATGATAACTTTCGAGTAACAATTATTATAAAATGAAAGTAGCGATATTAAATATTAATAAATAAATAAATATTGCTAAAATTAATATTATTAAATATTTTTTAACTTTATTTTCAAAACACAATAAAAATATCATAATTCCAAACTAACCATTGTACTTGAGTTTTGACAATGTTTTTTAAGAGTATATAACTTAATATTAAAGGATGCTCCAATCTTTATATATGAAGGTAAAGATCAATTTGATTGAAATAAATAAATTATTTTTTTATATTAAAATAAAAAGACCTTAGGAATTCTAATGTTATTATTCATTATTTTTGTTATTATTACAAGATGTTAGATTTTGTCTTAAGGTAGGGTAAAAGCTGGCCGGCAATTTTTTGAATCCCCTAAAGTTTGACTATATAACCGAAAGATAGTAAGTTAATTCAAAATAATTCTTACTATAAACGATAGAATTGATTGACTTTTAGTTCAGCTTCTGAGATAAATTAAATTACCACATTACCCTCAATATATTCTTAAGAACTACAATGCTGACAGTCAAAAAATAACAAATTGATAATTATATCCCCTTGCTGTTAAGCAAATGACATTTTTAACCACAAAAATAAAATAAAATAAAATAAAAAATAAAAACAAATGTAGATGATGGTCTTATGTTAATGTCTTCAGAAGGACAGCTGCTATTCAGCAAACCCAGCAATGCTAAAAGGATTCAATAAACATCTAACATAAGCTGTGTTACAGGTCATTCAGTATTCAATCAGAGGGAAGAATGTTCATTAGAAGGATAGTATGGTTATTTTGTCTATTTTAAACACTCTAATCAAGGGAGGTATATGTAATTAACCCCATTTTCTAGAGGAAGTCAATTTCAATTGTATCATAATTAAAAAGAATTGTTAAATTATAAGTTAAAAAATTAAGAATGTATTGGTATATTATAAACTTTTAAATATAGCATATACATTTGATGAGTTTTATGCGTTGGATTTTTCAACACACCCGTGAAAATTTAAATTTTAATTATGATGAGAAATCTTAAATTGCATCTATTGTATGACACATAATTTATTTATCTCTAAAGTGTAAAAATAATACAAGTTATAACTCGGTTTTCACTCCGCAGTTTATTGATCTTAGTTTTTTTAAAATATTTGAAGTGTCACCCACCCTCTATATCAATTCACACCACACATTTGTTTGTCTTCTTCGGTGATGATTTCAATTTAAAGTTAACTCACAAAATAATTATATTTTTATTTATTTTAATTAAATTTGTTTATCTTCTTAACCTTTATTTCTCATAAAAGTCAAAAATATATATGTAGTTTTTGTGATAACTCTTACCATTTGAATTTTTCAAAATGGTAATTTTATCATTTTTTTCTTTGAAACAAAAATAAAAAAAGGACAATGATTAAAATTTAATTTTAAATAAAAAGATAATTTGTATATAATTATCCAAAAAAATCAAATAATTTGAATTTTAAACATTTTAAGACATTATCTTTTAAGCCAAGACAAGACAATATGTCTTTTAGTATTATTCAATTAAGACAACTCTTTATATTAAAATATTTTATTTTATCTTAAAATATATGATGTCCTAATATTACATCATACAATAAAAATAGAATTAATTGTGAGTTTTATTATAAAATATCATGCGATTTTAATGCAAGTGGTTATAAAACCCGCAATTTTGATATAAATTGAATTTATAAAATTTTAATTAATGACAACGTTTCAACATAGGTTGTGAGAAAATAATAATAAATAAATAAATAATCGAGGTTACGCATGTGTAATAGCCCGAAATTGAGGCATGGAATGTAAAATATATTTGACTATTTGATTATAATTGATGTCCCAAGATTTTTATTAAACTGATAATACATTAATTTTAGTAAGTGTTGGAGTTATAGGAAATTTACATGAAGAAATAAGTCTTATAATTTAATATGATAAGATTATTTAATTTTGGGACAAGTATTATATATATATATATGTAATGGAGGTTAAAATAATA